>OY987255.1:79130695-79354034 GCA_963920725.1 Rhamphomyia laevipes | reverse complement strand
TAAAAAAAAAGGAAGTTTCAAGGTAAGCTTTAAAAAACTTAAGAATAGAGTATTAGTCGAAATAAAAAATCATAATATCATCTATCACATTGTAACAATGCACATAAGCTATAGCAAATGGGAAGATGAATTTAACAAATTAATAGAATTTTTAATAGAATAATAATAATAATAATAATAATAATAATAATATGCCGGTTTGATGCCGGAAATATTATGGTTATTGGAGATTTTAATTCGAGAATAGGCCAATTTAATAGTTCAAACATTGATACCATTGTGAAAAACGATAGAAAATCTTAGGATTCAAAGTTAGATTTGAATTGTAAACTTATACTAGAAATGTGCAGCGAACTGGGATATTATATACTAAATGGTTGTACAAAAGGTGATGTAGCAGGAGAGTATACATTTATTAATAGTAATGGTGCATCAGTAATCGATCTATGTATGGAAAAGGTTCAGTTTTAGAGATTTTTGAAGCAAAAGAAGAGAGTTATACCCAGCGTATTTAATTATAAATCACAATAATGAATACGAAAAAATTAAGTCATTACCAAAAATATGCTGGAACGACAATTATAAAGATCAATACTTCCTAAAAATGATAGAATATAGGTAAAAATAGAAAACAAAAAATATTACAAATGAAGAAATCAGTAGAAGTTTAAAAGATTGTATTGTAAAATCTGTGATAAGAAAACCTAAAAATAACATAAACTTTCAAGAAAAGTGGTTTCATTGGCAATGCTGGAAAGCAAGAAGATAATCGTTTAAACAACTCAGAATTTATAAGAAAGCAGAAACGTTAGAAAATAGAAAACGCTATATAGAAAAAAGTCGTAAATTTAAGGAACTGTGTGTAAGAAAAAAAACAAAGTTACAATATTAATCTAGCAGTAAGTTTAACGACAGCGAAAGATCCTTCAAGTCTGTGGAACAAAATAAATATATTAAAGGGAATAGTATCAGTAATGGGCACAAGAATAAGTGCACCACAATTAGCAGATTATTTTGTTTTAAAATTAAATCCACCTAATGCATCACCTACCATATAATTCGCAATATCATATATTGAATCTGATATACTAGATCCAGATTTCACCATGGAAGAACTAACATTGGTGTTAAAAAATTCTAAAAAATAATAAAGCACCAGGGGAGGACAGAATACCAGCTGAATATGTAAAAAATGGACCAATAGAGTTCGTACAGGAAATGCTATACCTTTTAAATCATAATTATAAAACCGCATCAACTCCAACCGATTATCAACAATATATTATATATCCAATATACAAAAAAGGAAATCCAGATGAAATGTCGAACTACAGAGCTATAGCATACTCTAATTCTATTACCAAGATATTCTGTGCATTATTACTGAAACGCCTGAACGAATTTATAAAGTTAAAAAAATTGCTATCAGAAAATCAGGCAGGATTTAGAGAGAATTATGAGACTAATGATCAGATATACATTTTAACGAGCTTAATAAAATTACGTCAATTAAAAAATAAGAAAGTGCATGCATTTTTCATCGACTTAAAATCCGCATTTGACCACATCGACAGAAACGCGCTGATAAATAAATTAAATAGAAGGGAATATGCTATAAATTTATACAAATGCTAAGAACAATATATACTAAAACTACAGCCAAAATCTGGAATGGTAATGAACTATCAGAAGAATTTTTAATAACAATAGGCCTGATACAGGGGTGTATTCTAAGCCCAACTCTGTTCACGATTTTCATCGATGACATTGTAGTTGTACTACCAGGAGGAATAAATGTTCTGGAACTCATAATAAAAATACTAATGTATGCAGACGATATGGTCATATTGGCTGAAATGCAACAGCGGAATCTTTACAATTAATGATCACAAAATTAAGCCAATATTTTAAAAAATGGAATTTAACGGTAAATATTGATAAATCAAAAATTATGGTGTTTAAGTCTGGAGGTAAACTGGCTAGAAGTGAACAATGGTACATCGATGAAACAAAAATAGAAGTAGTAAACGAATATAAGTATTTAGGTGTAATATTAACATCAAAATTAAGTATGGTCAAGCATTTTAAAGAAAGATATGGACAGGCAATAGCAACATTAAACAGTACGTGGAAAAACTTTCTTGGAAACAAAATAGTAAAATAAAATAGTAAAATAGTATTTATTCTCATATAATTCATTTGATTTACAAAAACAAAGATATAAAATAAAATAAAATTAAAAACTATAAATTTTGCAATGGCTTATATAGCCGTCAGCTTGATTTTAACTACTTCTTTTTTTTATGATTACCCTAATAAGTTATTTATGCTTATTTCTGTTATATTATTTATGTTTAGATTTAAATATTATTTATATTTATGCATTTGATTAAATTTAATATTTATGTATGTGTGATTAGAAATTTCATTTGTGTTTATTTATATTCTTTATGATATATTATTTATTTTTAGATATGTTTTATTAGATCCAGTTTAATATTTATTTATGTGTGATTAAAAATTTTCAGCTAATATTTGCCTTCTATATTTATATGCTTCCATAGCGTATCTTGCGAGTGTATTCCAATCTTTACCGTTCAAATAATCTATAGCTTCTACCTTACTTATTATATTTTTACTAAAATATACTTTTCTTATTTCTTTTAATATTGGGCATTCCGATAAGAAGTGGATTACATCTTCTACTTTGTTCATGTTACACATTGTGCATATTGTTGTTTCTGTTGTAATATGTGGTGTGTTATTTAAACGCAACAGTTCACCGCGTATTTTAAATATTGTTGATATTATTTCAGTATCATTTGTATCTTTGAAATAATTTCCTTCCCCCAAATTATGTCTTAATGTTTATATATTTCGGTGATTCGAATTCTCTGCTCGATGTAAATATAAACGCCTTTTGTCCTCATCCACCTTAGCAATAATGTTGTATATTTGCTCCTTCCATATTATATTGTTATCTAACCTGATGTGCAGTTGCATATTAAAATCTTCCGCTAATTCATTCCATTTTTTATGATACGAAACTTGCTTTCTAAACATTATTTTCGCAAGTATTTTTGGTATTCTTTCATCAGTATATTTCCATATTTTGTCAATGTAGTCGCATTGTATCTTTAATGTATATAGATACAATGGTGCTAGCCCAGTTTCTACAAATAGCATATATTCCGGTGTATTGTTCGGTAAACGAAATATTCTTTTAAGAAAATATCTTTGAATTTTTTCTAGTTCATCAAATTCTATATGTCCCCAACATAGTGCTGCATAACAATTTACGGATCTTATTACACTGATAAATACATTATATTTAGTTGAATGCGATATATTCTTATTTGACATAAATAAACCCCAAGTTTTGTTTAACAGTAATACTGACTGGCGATATTTTACTTGAAAGTGTCTTTTAAAATTTAATTACGGTGTTAAAATTATACCAAGATATTTGTACTCATTTACTATTTCAATTGTTTGGTTGCCTATATACCACTTTTCATTTCTCGCTAATTTACCGCCATTTTTAAAAATCAACACCTTTGATTTTTCTAGATTTATTATTAAGTTCCATTTTGTACAGAAATCGTTAAGTTTATTTATCATAAGCTGTAGCGATTCTGCCGATTCAGCTAATATCACCATATCATCTGCATATAGTAATATTTTTATTATTAATTCACAAATTTGCACTCCAGCCGGTAGAATATCAACTACACCATCAACAAAAAGATTAAATAGCGTCGGACTAAGTACACACCCTTGTTTCAATCCTGTGTTTGTTGAAAAAATTTCTGACACCCCTTCACCATTCCATACTCTCGCCGATGTATCCATGTATAACGCTTTTAAAATCTGTATAAATTTGTATGATACACCAATTTCATTTAGCTTGTACAGTAATGCTTTTTTGTCAATATGATCGAAAGCCGATTTCAAATCTATGAACATAGCGTACATCTTTTTCCTTTTAGCTTTAACTAGTTTTATCATGTTAACTATTGTGAATATATGATCTGTAGTTCCATAATTCTCCCTAAAACCAGCTTGAAATTCGCTTAGTAGATTCTTATTTTTAATGAATTTATTTAATCTACCCAACAATAAACTACAAAAAATTTTTGACATGGTATCAGTAAATGATATAGCTCTGTAATTGGAGGCATCATTTGGGTTGCCTTTTTTAAATATTGGAAAAATAATTGCATTTCTGAATGATTTTGGTATGATAGCGTCATCATACATCCTATTATAAGAATCTAGAAGTTTCATCAGGTACTCATCTGAAGCATTCTTATAAAATTCGTACGTTATTCTGTCTTCTCCTGGTGCCTTATTTTCCTTGCATTTTTTAAGGATTTCCTTCAATTCGCTCAATGTGAAAGCCGTGTCTAAAATTTCATTTTTTACATTATGTTCAGCGTACTGAAAGACGAGCGACCTTATTGGTGGGTTAAGTTGTATGGTAAAATAATCTGCTAGCTGTGTTGGTGATAGCGCAATTCCTTTTATCGGTACTATTCCTTTAATTTTTTTGATTATTTTCCATAGGTTTTGCGTATCTTTGACGTAGGTTAAACTGATAGCTAAATCTGTATAATATTGTTGCTTCTTCGTTTTGCATAGATTTTTATACTGTTGGTTTATCGTTATGTAATGTTTCCTATCCAATTCAGTCCCCGTTTTTTTAAATATTTTTAGTAGATTGTACGATTCCATCCTTTTTTTCCAGCATTTCCAATCAAACCATTTTTGTTTGAAAGATCCCAATTGCTTATTTTTTCCACAATCCCCAGCTACTTTTATTATATTTGTTAACTGATCATTGAGTTGTTCTACGATATAATTGTCATCTACCATGTTTCTTGTTGTTTCTGTGATTTTCCTGCAATATTTATCTTTAATGTTTTTGTTCCATTGCATTTTTGGTAATAATTTCATTATATCTATATTTTGATGTTTATCATTAAATGAAATTTCTACTGCAATTGGTAGATGTTTAGTAAACCCTTTTTCTTGCACTTCGAACTTTTTGATTATTTCATTCCATTGTCCTTTTACTAAGCACAAGTCTATGACAGAAGCCCCATTTGTACAAATATATGTAAATTCACCATTATTATCTCCAATATCACGTCCATTTAGGATACTAAAATCGTATTCGTAACATAAATTTATAAGTTTACGTCCTCTTTGATCTAATTTTTTATCATTAGATTTCCTTTTATTCTCAGAGCTTGTACTACTTTCAATGTTTTCTTCACCTATTCTAGCGTTAAAATCTCCAATTAGTATAATATTTTCATAATCGCATTCATTCAAAAAGTTACATAATCGTGAAAATTCGCTGTACCAATTCCCATAATTTATATATATTGGTACAATGTAATATTTTTTGTGTGAATGTTGTATTTCTATTTCTACTGCCATAATTTCTTTATAATTGACAAATCTACACCAAATTCCTGTATATTCCTTTCTTATCCCAAATAAATATCCTTCACTTGGCCTTCCTATATTTAATTTTTTTGCTGGTATCCAGTGTAACCTATGAGTTTTAAAATAGTTTTCAAATTCTTCAATTTTATTTTCCGTTACTAAGGTTTCTAGCAGAAAAAATATTTCGAATTTGCATAAATATTCAAAAAAATCATTATATAATTTTTTATTCATTAAACCTTCTATATTATAAGATACTATATTAAACTTACAACTAATTATATTATTAAAACTAACTGAGCTGACGGCTAATGGTTGTTACAATGATTTTAAACTTTTTTCTTGAAGTAGAGATATTACTTTCTCTCCTAGATCCACCTTAAACGATGCTTTAATAGTTGCTATGCCATCTGCTTCATTCGACATTGCATACTAGTCCACGCTCATTACACCATTTCAACTTCATATCATCTGCAATCAGTAACCCATTTGATACTCGAATTTTTGTTTTTGGATGAATCTTAATAATTTCTTTTCTTATGGCCAATAGCTTATTTTCTTTCTCCCGATACTGCTTAGGTAGATCTCTAGAAACTTTTATACCGATGCCTTCCAGCATTTTTGAACTTCTTAGTACTTCCCATGTAGTTTTTGTAGATCGAAATTCTACAAGAATAGTTTGTTTATTTTTTCCAATTTGTATTGCTCTTTCCAATGTTGTATCACCTTTGATGTTTAGAGTATTCTCGATTATTCCTGCTATTCGACTTTCTATTTCATCTGGCTTCGCTATAATGTTATGGAAAATAACATTATTTTTCTTGCTTATTAGCTTTAAATTATCAACTTCATTTTCTAAATCAGCTATTTTTTTATCTTGTATTTCTATTTTGGAGTTTAATTCCATAATTTCTTTAGACAAAGTATCAACAGCGCATAGTTTTTCATGAATTGGTTTTAATTTCCTATCAAGTGCTTCTTCGATTTCGGATATAGTCACCATTTTTGTTGCTTTGCTAGTAATTTTGCTCTGCGGGCTATCTGAAGAGGAGTCGGAAAATGCTTCGCTACGTAATCTTTTTTCTTTCTGATTTTTATAGTCTTGATTACTATCCGATATACAACTATCTTCAAACACAGATATTTCCTCAGTCATTTATATTTAATACCTTACATAAATTTTAGATTTAATATGAATTAAAAGTTCTATAGTTAGCACTGCCTAAAAGTATGTTATTCGATATATTATTATTTTGATTATCTTGTTATCTAATACTTCAACCACATTTACGATCATAAGTTTAGCCAGTTTCGGATTCTTCAATACAGGTGTCTCTGCCCTATGATATTGCTATTTTTAACTATATTATTTTGAGCTTTATATAATAGTTTCCAATTAATTGTTTTATTTACAATTAGATTCTTTTTGCTTATTACATGAACGAACCAGGGTTCAAATTCCAATTTTCTTCTTCCAATAATTTATTATCAATTCAAATTATAAATTCAAATTTCTGATATTTTTAAATCTTAAATTTCCACGTATATGTAAATTATCACGTATGTACCTTATTTCCTTTTTCTTTCCTTGTTCGGTCTTCACAAATATATGATCCCAGTGATATATAATTGTTATTTAGGTTTTGTTATGATCTTGCTATGATCTTCACTGACACTTATTATACAGATTTTGATTTCTTATATTTTGATTTCTTATATTTTAATAATATCCTTGTTTCCTTGTTTACTATTTCAACCTTCAATATACAGGCACTAGCAATGTTTAAATATTCTAATTTTCAACTGATTTTTTTAAAAAATATTTGAAATAATTTTTAATTTAATATTTTTTTAGAGCGCTTATCAATTTCCACTTTCTACTTATTAGAGTTACCAACTCTCATAACATACCAAACTCAATAAAATACAAGATTTTATTATCGGTAATGAGATCCGTAATGTGCTATGCGGCACAAACTTGGGGTTATCTGCAGTTTGATCAAGTAGAAAGGATACAAAAATATTTCATAAAAATAATATTTAAGCTACCATCAAACACTCCAAATTATAGTTTATATGTTGAAACTGGTATTGCACCACTCTATGTATACACTTTGAAACTGCATGCTGATTACGTAATTAAAACGATGACACAAAATAGCGAGAGATTAAATTTATAGAAAAAAATAACTATATATTAAGTAATGGGTGCAGCTGGTTGAAGACCATGATCTGGAATTATGCCTTGATGAAAACGAAAGTTTAGTGTGGAAAAATCAGCTGTATAAACTAATTGAAGTAGTGGATGAGGGATGCCGAAAACAGTTTCTTCATAATTCACGTACTTCCAGTTATAGAAATATTTATATAAATCTAAATCATGATTTAGGAGAACGAAACTATTTTGATGATAAATACTCAACCAGCAATACATCTGCAATATTCAAAATTAGAGGAGAGCTACTATCGTTAAATTATACACCTCACATATGGATACACACACATCAACGTGTACCCTGTGCAATTTAGACAAGGAAGAAAATACTTTTCACTTTTTAGCTGACTATCCCATCTTCAAATAAATCAGAAAGCAATATTTCAAAAAACCTATATTAACGATGTAAGAAGGTATCGATATTCTGAATAGGGAAGATTGGACATTATTAGCTGGATATGTTGTGCAAGCGTATAAATATAGAAAGAATATAATTGAAGAATTCATTTAATATCAAAGCCAATATAATTAATAGAAACACTAATGTAAAACCATAACTTAAATAATAATATAAAAAATTAATATAAAAACTACATAAATAATATAAATAACACAAATAAAAATAATCTATACATATATATAAAAAAATTAAATAGAATCAACCAATAATAATAATACATTAAAAGCAGACGGTGGCATGCCAATATATTATGTATATTATGTACAATTTAATTGTAAAAAATTGTAAAAAATAATAATTTATTAAATAAAATACTATTTGAAATTGAAAATTGAATTGAAAATAATAAAAGATTATTACTTAACTGATTACTGAATAACCATTTTAACCAGCCAGTCCTCCAAGCAGAGACAACATCTGGTTTTAAAAAATTACATGATACAGAGTGTTACATGAGTGTTTGCATGCTGATTGAGAACCCATAATATTACACATTCTTGTAAAAAAAAACTCGATAAAGACGGTCGACGTTTTTATGAGCAATCTCTTGCATCTCCTCGGGATTTACAATTACTAAGCATTTTTTTTTAATTTTTATGTAATAGATTTCATGCTTTAGGCGTTCCGCATACTACATCCGAAAAGTTGAAACGAAAAAATTTAATTTTTTAATTTTTGAAGAAATTAAAATAAAAATCAGAATACTTTGATACCAAACTATTGAGAAATTAATTCTTTATGATTTTTAATTCATATGTTTACAGGAATACAGATATTTTATTTAAATATTGCATTTTCTGATAAAAAGTAAAATCCGTGATCAACTGACTGTCATAGTATTCCATTTCAATTCAATCGTTCCTCGGAAACCCAAATCGTACGAAAAAAAAATGTGATGGAATTTTGTATTGAATTTTTTTTTGGTTGTTGTCAATTATTATATTTTATTACATGTGCCATGTGATTGTTGTTTTGTTGTTATATAATTATAAATTACTAATTATAATTCCGCAATCAATTTCAATGGCTCCTCAAACCACACAAATAAAGAAAGAAAAAATAAAGGAATTCGAAATGAAACTTATTATCGAAATTATATCACATAAAAGCAAATGATATTCACGTGTTGAACGAAATTTAAATTGATTAATGTGACATAACATAACAGCTGATTATAACATATTAATTTTTCGGATTGCTACAGTATGCGGATCAAAACCGAAAATATTAAATATTTGACAATCGTTATAAAAAAGGATTTTTCGTACGAAAAAATAGTGTAGTATGCGGAGCGCCTTAGAATCAGTCCAAGTAAGAGACGAGAATCAGTTCTGCTCTCAACGAAAATAAAATCATCTTGTCCAGCCTGTAAGTCACAAGGTCATAAAATTTTTAAATGTGCAAAGTTTTTAAAACTGAACAGCTAATTCAAATGACAAAAAAACTACATTTATGTATTAATTAGCCACGGCTATTGTTAATGTTAAAACCAGTTCCGGATTATTAATTCCATGCAGAATATTACTTGATTTGGGATCACAATTAAACTTTAGGCAATTCCAAGTTCAATTGAATGACAACTAGCTGATCCCAATTTTTTCAAACCACAAAACATTGACATGGTTTTAGGTGCATAATTGTATTTCGATATTCTTACAAAAAGAAAATATCAGTTATCACCACATTTACCCGCTCTACAAAATTCCAAGCTTGGTTCTGTTTGGCTAATAGCCGGAAAAGCCGGAGAAAAATCATATGGTAATTTTCATGTGAATATTGCAACACAGCAATCAATTGCATCTTTGGAGAGGGAAGTGAAGAGGTTTTGGGAATTGGAGCAGCATCACGGTCCAATTACTAGAATGACAAAAGAGAATTTCAATGTGAAGAATTTTTTAAGGAAACCTTTCAAAGAAATTCTGTAGGTCAATTTGTTGTTAAATTACCATTTAAAGAAAATCCTAAGTGTTAAGGATCTTCACAAGAAATGGCAGTAAAACGGTTTTCCGCGTTAGAACGAAAATTTGAATAAAACCGCGAAACTCATGAAAAGAATTCAGAATTTATGAATAAGTATAAAGATCTAGGACATATGGAACAAATTGACAATCCCAACCTGGACTGGTCTCATTTTTATTTGCCTCATCATTGCGTTTTAAAATTAGATAGTTCAACAACTAAACTTCGAGTCGTGTTCGATGGTTCAGCAAAAACCTCTGCTGGTAACTCATTAAATAGTATTTTGATGAAAGGTGCTACTGTACAACCAGATTTATTCTCAATAATTATTCGATTCAGAGAACATCAGTATGCCTTCACGGCTGATATAAGTAAAATGTATCGTAGGATTTTGGTTGCTCCAGAAGATCGTAAATTTCAACAAATTCTATGGAGATCCAATAAAAAAGATTCATTGAAAACGTATCAACGCAATACTGTGACGTATGGGACCTCGTCAGCTCCATATTTAGCCACAAGATGTTTAATAGAATTAGCAAAATCCTCTGATACAACTCATTCACTAGCTTCTCAAATTCTGCAAAGAGATATGTATGTAAATGTATGACTTTCTGGTGGTGACTCTATTACTTCTACAATAAAATCAATGAATCAATTGATTGAACAACTTCAATCTGCTGATTTAGAATTATATAAGTATGGCTCTAATAATGATCATATTTTAGATAATATGCCAACAGATCGACATGAACAATTCTTAAATATTGGACAAATTGATTTAATTAAAACTTTAGGTCTGATGTGGAAACCTAAAGAAGATTTTTTTCACTTTAATTTTACATTTAATGAAAAACCATGCCTTTAACTAAAGGAATTGTTCTTTCATATTTCGCCAAATTTTTGATCCTTTAGGTTTATTGTATACGTAATTGTATAGGTAAAGTTTTGCCCCCATCCGATCCTCTTCCATCACTAACCGAATTCTTAATTTGTCGAGCGTTCTTTCTGTAGAACTTGTGGATTCCTGTGCACAACTAATTATATCTATTTAAATTAATTTTAAATTAATTTGAATCTAACTCTATTAAAATCCTAATAATTTTTATTATATTATATCAGAATCACGTTGATCTGGGCCCATAAACTATTAAAAATATTAGCCATTAGTCTTTTAAAAGTTGTGATGACTTTTTTAGCAAAAATGTAAAGAGATAGCATGTAAAATTATACAGTACAGAAAGAGATGAAATTTCCTACTACTTTAAGAAAATTTCGGAGAATATTTGACATTCCGCATTTCATTTTAAATTAATTTTCAAATTGTTCACGCAACACAAAAGATTAAATTTGTTTTTTTTTTTGTGTATACTAAATTAATTTTCAAATTGTGTGAAATATTAAATTTATATATGCTATACGTATATATATTTTTAAAGATTAAAAATAAAGTGAATTTGTGTTGAATTATTATTGAATGGTGCTGTTGAATGGCAAAATAAAATTTTATAAATATTTAAAAAAAAATCTTTAAAATAACATTTTATTTTATATTTATATCAAAATTTATTAATATTTTTACATTTTTATTAAAAAAAAATTATAAACAATTAATTATTTTCTTTAATATTTTAATCATTGGAAGCAATTTCAATTTCTTCTGCCACCATATTCAATATTCTTGTCCTAAGTGATCGTTGTATCCTCTGGGACAATTGCCTCATCTCCACTCTTAATAATTTTAAAAAAGCTTCTCCACTCGACAATTCAGGTTCTGGCTGAACTTGTGGTGTCAATTTTCTCGCTTCCATTAAACTTAAAAATCTGTTTTGAAATTCTTCCTTTTTTTCAATTGTGATTGTCAGTTAGATCTGTAAATGTTTTGCAATTAATATCAAATTATTAATGGCAAAGAAATTTCAATATATTTACATTCTACATTTTCATAGGAATGTAATAGGAAATTACTTTCACTGTCATCAAAACTACTAAAGTCCTACATTTGGCCCGTTTTGAACTCCAGCCGAAGGTTGGCTTACCACAATTTCATTTGAAATAATGTTAACATTTTTATTTTCTGCAAATTAATAAAAAAAAATATTTTTTATTTTGTAAAATATTTAATTTTTGTATATAAAGTATTTACTTACCTTTTTAAATTAGAATATTTTTAAAATTCATTATAATTATTTTAAATAAAAACTTTTGCAAAAAATTAAAATATTTAAATAAATTATGGCAACCTTTTCAATATAATTTTTCCTAATTTTTCAAAATGATATTTTTTTCGGATACAACCACTTTTTGTTGGATACTATGACTTTTTTGTTGGATTGTTAGACTTTTTTTCGGATAGCAACGACTTTTTTTTCGGTAAAAAGTGGTTCTTCCCTCTCTATCGCACGTATGTTTTTTTGTATCTTGGCATAACTTCTTCTTGAAAAAAGTGGTGACGACTTTTAAAAAAGACTAATGGAGCGTGACCTTAAAAATCGAGATTTTTGATAATTGATCTAGAAAAAAAAAGTTGATTGATCTAGATAAAAACAAATTGATTTTTTTGAAAAAATATCGATTTGTTGGTCAAAGAAATTCAACATTAATTTAAATGTCAAAATTCAACTTAAGTTCCACTGTCAAACCACACAAATTCAAACAAACAAAAATCAATCTCGTGGCAAATTTCCTTGAACACATAAAATCTCAAATTTTTTGATATGAAAGAAGTTTAACATTAGTTTACGATAGTTTGCGCTTATTATATGCTTTCTTTTCTCGCTTATTCTTTTGGAGGGTGGTACTAATTTTGACGTCATTATTCTTGAAAATTGGACTCATAGATAATATATAAGCCAACTATAATTAACAAGCCGAGACAATACTTTTTGACAAAAATCATAATATGGCCTGTCAAATTAAAATATTGTATGAAAATTTGAACTATTATAAGAAAATTTTAAGAAGACTGCAGGTAAAACTCAATTTATTTATTAATTTTATTGCAATATTAATTTATTTGATTTTAATTATAATTATAGAAATACTAGGGAAATAAAATTTAGCAAATAAGACAAAATTTAAAGAAAGTTTCGTCAGTAAATGGAAAAGGAATTTGTTAAATTTTTAAAAATTATAAATGTACAATTTACCAAAAATTTTACTTTTTTTAGAATATGCCAAAGAAATGCTGTGTGCCAAATTGTGCAACCAATTTGAATCCCGTAGTTTGTGGAAATTCGATAACTCGAACTTGCTTTTCCTTCCCCAAGGACGAAACGCTTCTTGAGAAATAGATTTTGAACATTCCACAAAAAATTCTGGTGTTTGCATTTTGATCAGCGGCAAATTAAAACATACAATTATGTAAAAGGAGAAAAAGTAATGCTAAAAAAACCACATTTGTTGAAGAGTCCAATTCCCGTAATTTTTCCAAATTTGCCATCATATTATTCAAAACAAGTCGTTATTCGAACAGATCCAAAAGATCGAAAAGGATATGGGACTAATTTCCAGAAACAAATAGATGAGGCAAAAGAAATTGAAATAAAAAAAGTGATATAATTACTTTTGATATAATTGAAAAGAACCATCTGGAGCTCAATGTTAACAAATGCCAAGCTATTACGTTTTCCCGTAAACGAATTCGCCATCCACCTCGTGATTATTATCTTAATGGTGCGCTTGTTCCAAGAGTCACGGCACGGCTATTCGTGACTTAGGAATTCTCTGACTTAAACTTCCACTCCCATTTCGATAATATAGTTAGTAGGGCTAACTCTATGCTTGGCTTTGTTAAACGGTGGTCTAAGGAGTTTTCTGACCCTTACGTTACTAGGGCTTTATATATGACTTATGTTAGGCCGATACTCGAATACGCTAGACAAGTTTGGTCACCATATCAACAGGTACATATACAAAGAGTCGAGGCGGTCCAACGTAGATTTGTAAGGTTTGCTCTCCGTGGGCTTCTTTGGGTAGACACTTTCAACTTACCTCCTTAAGTAGACCGTCTCAAACTTATAGATCTGCAAACGCTTGAAAGACGTCGTCAAATTTGTGCATCAAGTAATTGCTGGCGCTATTGATTCTCCATTTCTCTTAGAACGGATGAATCTAATATTAATTTTCGCTCGCTTAGATCTGTGTCGCTTTTTAAAATACAATCTCCATCTACGAGAAGATGGAGCACAGACTATGGGAAAAATGAACTTATTTCGAGAATGTTACGCGAATTTAATAATAGTGCCGGGAAATTTGACTTTAATTACAGCAAGCTTCAGCTTAAAAGGAGCTTAAGCAAATGAGTTTTTTTTATGTATTTGTCTTATATGTATATTTGTGTTATATGTATATCTATATTATATATGTTTACTTAATTAGTAAGTATGTATATGTTATTTTTTATGTTTCAAATATAAAATAATTATATATATAGTATTTGACGATTTTCGATTTTTATAACAAACTGCTAGTTGCAATTCGCATGATTTGTTATTATTTTTAATTTATAAATTTTAAAGCCTCAAATTAATGGGTGACAGCGGAGGGAAGTAGTAGCGTTCTTCCTAGATCGATGAAGCCTGAAGCTAGTGGTAACCTTTTTAATTTGTTTGTTTTTATACATATATATTTAACTTTTTTTTGACGAATGGTTTTTTCATGATATTTGATTATTGCAAACTGCTAATTGCAATCTAGCACGCTTCTTTTATTTTTTATTTTATATTTTTATTTTAAATTTTTAAGCCTCAAATTAGCAGGTGACAGTGGAGGGAAGTAGTAGCGTTCTTTACAGAATTGCGAAGCCTAAAGCTAGTGGTAACTTGTTAATTTGTTTGGTTTTTGACGCTGGTACGCTATTTCAGTTCTTCCTTAGCGAATAATTTTTATTTTTTATTTTATTTCTTTTTTACTTATAGTTTTAGAACTACTTTAGTTTTAACAATTTTACTTTTTTAATTTTTTAATGATTTGAATTAGCAGGTAATGACATAGGGAAGTAGTAGCTTTTTTTCAGAATTGTGAAGCCCTATGTAAGTGGTAGCTTGTTAATTTTAATTTTAATGTTTTGTTGCTTTAATTTTTATACATTTATTTTTATTTTATTTACTTAATTTATTTAACTGCTTGTTTTAAGCAGTAACTGTCTAATATAGTAATATCTGCTTTGTTTTCGGTGGTGGAAACATCAGAGCTTAATCCATTGCGGATAGTAAATTATTTCTGAGCATGTGAGAAAGTGCAAGAAATCAAGCTTAAGGATAAAAAGATAATTTCTTTCTATATATATGTTTCTCTTTAACATAACATTAACATTAGATACTCGATTACTAATTAATTAAAGACATTTTTGTGCATTAAACATGGATATAAAGATAAGTTAGATTTAAGTAACTGGAATATAAAAATTTGTGAAACAGATATATATATATATTTATATGTTAAATTTAGATGTTTCTAATGGAAACTTATTTATAAAAGTAAATATTAATATTAATAAGGATTTAGTTATTTCAGTTTTTGTAGATAATAATGAACAAAGTTTAACAGATTTGCAATGTATAGTACCCAATAATTTTAAAATAAATTTGTGGTCTCAAGTCACAAAATTAATGAATATTTTTAAGGAAAAATTAGTTGAAGAGCCAAGTTCTACTGATAAAATAATAAAGTTACTTAAATATGCAAACATTAATTTACTAAAAATTCAAAATATTGAAGACGATGGTGTCGAATTTCAATACAAAAATAATATTAATATTATCATTGACCAAATATCACAAATGTTAAGAACAAAAAACAAATTTAGTAATAATACAATATTATGTGCGTATATGTCGTACTTGCAACTTGCAATCCTCTAGTTGCTATGAAATAATAAGAAACCAAAATATTATAATTTTCCCACATAAAAAAAAATTACAAAAAATTGAATCTAAACAAGATGTTTACCCAAAAAATCATAATTGCAATTCTTCATATCTAAAAAAAATTGTTAATAATCTATCCGACCTGCAAAAAAAAGTTAATATACAAATTGATGAATTTTTTTTTTTTTTTTTAATTTGAATAGTGCTTTATTTTCTTTAATTTTTTAACAATATTTTTCATTTTTTGATTCTATATAAAGCTAATGGAATTTATTTAATTAAATTTTAAAATTTTTAATGACCCAAAATGGGCACTCTAAAAATAATAATAATTAACATTATGTTTTTATTATTTGTTTTTTATCTGATTATTTGTTTTGTATTTTTAACTTATATGTTCTTTTATTGTTCAATTATTTGGAAAAATTATTTAAAAACCAAAATTATTTATAGAAATTTTTTTTAATTTATATGTAAAACTTAAAAACTAATTGAAAAATAAAAAATAAAAATATTAAACCTAAGTAGAGAGTGTAAAAAAAATTATATTTTTTTACTTTTATTCTGGTTCTTGTAACCACCATATTTTTGTTGTTGCCTTTTCTTTTAATTTTATATCTTTTTTATTTATGTTCATATCATATCTTAAATTATTAGGATTTATGTTATTTAAATCATATTCAATTCTACTATCTGTTGCTCTTCTAAACACATGATATATTATTGGTAGACATTGTTCATTTTGTATATATTTATGTGTATCTAAATAAATGAATGCTTCAGGTGGAATATAGCCTGTTTTTAATGTATATTTAAAATATTCGTCATTCGGATAATATATATGGCTAATATATGAATTTTGTTCTACATGTTGAATATTATTAAAATGATTTCTAATATTTTTGATAATAAAATGATCTATCCTTTCGATATTAGCTTCTTTATAAATATATTTATTTGAATAGTTATGTATGTAGTTGTATCTTGGATTTCTATATTTATTTACACAAGAACGTAGAGATTTCCTCTCAAATTTTCTAAATTTTTCCATTAAAGATGGACTAACATTGTACCATATTGGTGCTGCATATGACAAAATCGGCCTAATTAAAGCTTTATATGCTATTACTTTAACTTTATTATTTATTATTTTATTAAAAAATATTTTTTTACAACTCATGAATGCATTTTTTGCTTTCAGAATTTGATTATTTATATGTGAACTATATTTTAATCTGTGATCTATTAGTACACCTAGATATTTAATACAATTTTTATGTGGTATTTTACCATTATCTGTTGATATATTAAATTTTCGCCAATTTTTCCGCACATCTCTATTTGATTTTTCTAGCCCTTGACGAAATAATATTGTTTCGCATTTACTTCCGTTTATTTTTAGTTTCAAGGATTTAAGTAATCCCTGTACTTTATTAAAACATTGTTGCAGTTTTGGTTGAATATCTGTTGGTCCTTTTCCTGAAGAATATATGGCTAAATCATCAGCAAAAGCGATTCCATTATTTCATTAAATATGTCTATATAAAATACTTCACTAATATATAATGAGAACAAAGTTGGTGCTAGTATTGTTCCTTGTAGCAGTCCATCTTCAACTTTATATTTATAGTTTGATACTTCTTGTCCATTTGTCACATAAAATGATTTATTATGGATACATTTATAAATCATTATAATTAGGTGTTTGGGTAAACCTAAGTTTAATAATTTAAATATTAGTCCATCTAACCATGTTGAATTAAAAGCAGCTTCAATGTCAATTAAACAAGCTGCAACACATTTATTATTATTTAGATTCCAATTAATATCAGATACAAATTTATTAATAGCATGTACTGTGGAATGTTTTTTACGAAATCCAAATTGATTATCAGGTAATAATTTTTTTTCTTCAATTTCTTTTTGCAAATATTTATTTAAAATAGTTTCAAATATTTTACTTATATTTGGAAGTAGACTTATTGGTCGATAATTTTTAAAATCTGAATTATCTTTTTTTGGTTTTTTTATCGGAAAAGTTTTAGCTACTTGCCAACTGTTAGGAAAATAATAGTTATTCAGAGCATTATTGAAAATAGTGCAATATTCTTTAATTATTTCAATTGGCAATTGTTTTAATATTATGTTTGGAATATTATCTACACCAGCAGATTTCTTATTATTTCGTGTACTAAATATTTCTATTAAATTTTCTAATGTTGTAAAACATTCATAAGTATCATTTTCGTCTAATTCGTTAGCTTTATACTGTTGAGTAAATGTTCTAAATGTTCTATTTTCTATTTGATTTTCATGTATTTCCTTCTCCAAATCATTTATTATATTATTTATATTTTCATCTGTGTCTTCTATTACATATTGATTTTTTTGATGTGATTTTTCAAAATGTTTTCCAATAATATTCAATTTTTGGATTTGATTAATTATAATTTTATTATTTTCATCTTCTCGTAATAAGTTTGAATCTATATTTACTTCTCTAAGAATTTCTGTGTTATTTTTTGGTATTTTAAGATTATTTATATTATTTTCTGTTGTACTTCTGAATAAACTATTTATTTGTTTAAACATATTATTAGATGGTACTATATTTTTAATTTTATTGTACCAACTTTGATTAATCTTTATATTTATATTTTCTTGTATTAATTTCTTTATGTTGTTAAGAAGTGATTTTAATCTTGATAAATATCTTTCTTGATCAGGAGTTCTAAAATTAGATGATCTCTTTAACTTATTAATTTGACTTAGTAGTTTACTTTTATGATTATATAATTTTTTAATCAATGGTGATGAATATTTTTTTAATCCATTAATAGTTTTATATTTTGGAATTGATTTTTCTATTCCTTGTATAATTATGTTATTCAATATCTCTAAGTATGAATCTATTTCTATATCTGTCAAATTTCTATCATTTGGTATTAATGAATTGAAATCTACTGTAACATTATTTTTATGTAATTTTAATATATTTTTAGTAAACAAATTCCAGTTTGTTTTTGAATAATTGTATTTGTTTTTACCATTATTTGTATTTATTTCATTATTATTATTATTAACATTAATATGTAATTCCATGTAAATTGCACAATGATCACTATCATAATCAAATGTTTTTAATTCATTTAGATTTTTATCTACACATAATTTTAATCTTACATCTGCAAGATATGATCCAGTTCTTGGAAATGTTGGATATTTAGAACAATATAACAAACATTTATAATTAAATTCATTTTGAGTTAACCAATTTTTAAGTAGATTTCCGCGTGTGTTACTTGTAGTATTTTTCCAATCTTTATGTTTAGCATTCAAATCTCCAGCTAAAATATAATAATTTTCATTTTTATCTAGTTTTAATTTTTCAAAAACATAATTCAGTTCATCAATAAATTCGTCATTATTATTAGCTGTCGCATATGTTGAAATTATATATAAATTTTCATTATTCTTCATCTTAATTTCAATTATTGTTATTTCTATACTTTTAAATAATTTTATTTCAGTTAAGTTAATATTTCTACATTTTATATTATTTTTTATGATGAATGCTGTACCACCACCTTTCAAAGAATCTATTCTATCGGTTCTGAAAATTGTATAATTTTCTATAAATAATTTACTTTTACTATTTAACTTAGTTTCATTCAATAATAATATATCCGGATCATTCGTTTCTATAAAGTTTAGTAAATTTATTTTTCTAATATTACTAATTATTGAATTTACATTTATTGAAAATATTTTTAGCTTATTGCACTCCATCATATAAAAGATTCTCTAAAGTTGTTATACGTTTGTTTTGTTGTGTTATTGTTTCTTGTAAATTGGTTAGTATTTTTGATATCTTACACAATTGTTTTTCAATGTTGATAGAAGTTTCTTGATTATTATTATCTTTTTGTTGATTTTTTACCATTTTTGAATATGACGTTTCATTGTTATAGAAGTTCTGGTATGCGTTACGTTTTTCTTCACCTTTTTGTCTAGCTTGTTCTCGCTTTTTTTTTCAAAATTAATAATAAGTCTTTATATTTAGGGCAACGTTTATATGAAGCAGGATGTCTATTAATTTTACATAATATACAATATAAATCTTCCTTTTTTGTATTATTTTTATCTATTTTACAATCTGCTGGATCATGATTTTCCTTACATTTGACACATCTATATTGTAGATGGCAATTAGATGCTGTATGTCCAAATCTTTGACATTTTTTACTTTCCTTTTATTGAATTTACAATTCATGTTTTCCTCACCTGGGCATAGCTCCTAAACGGCTTGACCGATTTAACAAAAATTTGGAACTTAAGCTCGTGTTATGACCCATTCGGTGCCACATAATTTTCAAGGCCCAGCGAGGGGGCGGGGGGTTGGGCCTATTTTCAAAAAAGTCATGTGGGGTATCAAATTAAAGGTATTGATGAGTACATCACGTTGGGTAGTATTTCGGGTAACTGGGACCAAGTGGGCCCCCAAAAAATGGGGTCAAAAATGAAAAAAAATCATGTGGGGTATCAAATTAAAGGTCTGGAAGAGTAGATATCTTTGGGGCAAGTAATGGTAGTGTTTGGAGCAACGTGGGTCATGTGGGGGCCTGAAAAAGTGGTCACGTGGGGGCTGAAAAATTAATGTTTTCTTCACCTGAGCATACCTCCTAAACGGCTGTACTGATTTAACTCAAATTTGCAACTTAAGCTTGTGCTCTGCTCTGACCCATTTGCCGCCATATAATTTTCATGACCGGGTGATGGGGCGTGTGAGGGGGCTATTTTCAAAAAAGTCATGTGAGGTATCAAATTAAAGGTATTGATGAGTACATCTCGGTGGGTAGTGTTTCAGATAACGAGTACCATGTGGGGCCCCAATATTGGGGCAAACAAAAATCATATGGGGCATCAAATTAAAGGTCTGGAAGAACAGATATTTTTGGGGCATGTAATTGTAGTATTTGGGGCAACAAGAGCCATGTGGGGGCCTGGAAAATGGGGCCCAAAAAAATCATGTGGGGTATCAATCTAAAAGGTCTCGATGAGTACATCTCGTTGGGTAATGTTTCAGGTAAAGAGCGCATGGAGCAAAAAAAAATATACATATGTATATATAAAAATATATATATATGAGCCGTTAATTTTGCAAGTGACTTTTCGCGAAACATGAGTTAGACCTATTTATTATTAACCGCTCAAATATATATTTTTTACTATATATGTTATATTATAGTAAAAATATATAAACATTATAAAAATTCTACAGTTTTTAGTCGGTCAAATATATTGTGTAAAACTTAAAATATTTGACCGACTAAAAAGTATGAAATAATAAATAAATAAAAAAAACATTTTTTAAAAATACTTTCCTTTATAAATAGTAATATGCGACTAAAAACTAATAAATAATACTGAAATTATATAATCCTTCATTCTTGTATCTAGAGTTTCAGTAATGGTCAATTGTAGTAGGGTTAACTGCAAACGTACTAGATTAGAAATTCAGTAAAGGTAAAATATAGTAAAAGGGAAGTAGACCCCTTATAAATATCATTCTGATAAATTCTATTAATTCTCATAATTAATTTTGATCAGTAATCTATCCGACCTGCAAAAAAAAGTTAACATACAAATTGATGAAATTTACGTAAATTGTATGGTAAATTATAAAGCTAACACTTTGACAGGATTTGCAGATAATACAAAAGAAATCGCAAAAACTGTTCTGGCTTTTATGGTTAGCTCTTGTTTTGGTTCTATGAAAGAAATTGCTCGATTAGTTCCTACTTATAATCCCACTGGAAGGTATTTGTATGAAAATGCTTCTAAAGTTATAGAACAACTGCAGGATGTACGCTTAGAAGTCGTATCGATTATTACCGATAATCATAAAATAAACCAAAATATGTTTTCGTTATTCCAGTCGGATCTTTCGTATAAATTTTCTAACCCAAAATATGAAAATAGGGAATTTTTTTTAATATTTGATTTTGTAAGAATTTTCTATTGTTAGACAGGCAGTATTTAAAGACCTTCGTGAACTATATAATTTAGAGGTTGATTTATTAATTAAAAAAGCGCGAAAACTTGTGGCCCTGCAGGCTCTGAACATTGGTTGAAGGAAAAATCACATTGGATAAATTCCAATATGGTTATCCAAAAACAGTCATATATAAAAAAATAAAAACATAGCCAACAGATTATGTTGGTACATTTTTCTCATCCTGCTATATTTTTCTTGGCACCTAAAACTTAAAAAAATTATAAAATAAATAAAAATGAAATATTACCTGTATCCGAAATGTCCGTCCGCTGTCTTAAAAAAAATAAATAATCCAATAAATTTATTTAGATATTAAAAACCATCATGGTGGCTTTAATATTTTTTTTTATATATATGACAATTATAAACGTCATGTAGACATTGAAAATATAATTTCGCCGCAAAGGCATAAAATCCATCTGTTGGTGGAAACCAACTAATTTGAATCGATTGGGGACGGGCGGAGATGCGGATTTTGTTTTTGGGGAAGGCGGAAATGGAAAAAAACGTGTTCGGGAGTGGAGAAGAGCTAGTAGAATAGTATAGACGTGTCGGCTGATTTTTTTTTTGATTTGAGTTTCCACAAAATTAATATAAAATAAAAATAGAAAAAGATCTATTTATTTGTTGGAAAGAAAGAAAAACCAATTTAAGAAATTGGTGTTTAGTAAAAATCGAAGTATACTTTATTTGAAAGAATCCATTGGGATTTAATTATCCGGAAATTAATAAATAACGTATAAATTGATGGGGTATATCATTTCGGAGACGACGAATAATTCAAGAAAAAAATTAAATTTTGTTCTTTGCGGAATCACCGGGATTAGTAGATGGCTGGTTACCGTAACGGAGTTGGTGGGTGAATCGTCAGCAGATTGTACCTCTGGAAGACCCTGGATGATTATAGAAGAGAAAAAAATTTGTAAAAGAAAAAAAAATGGTGTACATTGTACAACCACAAAAATTAAATTTTTATAGAAATTAAAGTGGCGTTTAAGCGCTGTGTTTTGCTCATGGTTCAATTATTTAATTTTTATAATTTTGTAAAGTATAGTAATTTTTTTTGATTTTTAATTATGTATTTTTTTCTAATTATTATTTCTGAATTAATTTCGGAATTTATTAGTAGATTTTGTTTTTGGTATTAATTGATTTTGTTAATTATTAGTAGATTTTTATTTTTTTTTATTTTGATTACTTTTTTTGGTGGTAGTTAGTAAAAATTTAAATTGTAATAAATAAACATTACTTTAGCGGACGGCGCCCAGACCTGTCCGGACAGCCAACGTGCTAAATGTTAAGGTATGTTTAAATTTAATAAAAAAATTAGAGTGGTTAAAAAGAAAAAAAAATTATTGCCATAGGAAAAGCAAGGAATTTTGATTAATTGCCATCAGGAAGGATTTTTCAAAATAGTTTTAATGATTATGAATGTTTCAATTAAATTATAAATTCTTGAATAAAAAAAAGACGATTGGAGGAATTAGTAAACGAAAAAAAAATATATATTTTGTTATTATTTTGAAGTTCCATTTTTTTTTGTGAAGGTTTTAGAATGTCTGGCTAAGGCCACCTGTACCGCCATGGATTGATACCGTCAGACCGTATTTCCCCTGTTTCCCTTCCTTAGGTTTGATGATGATTTGATTTGCAGGTAGGATTGATTGGTGACCCACGCCCCACAGATTGTGCTAAGCCGGCAAAAAGGAGGAAATTCCAATCGGTCCTTGAAACTTTCAAGGTTTTTTTTTGGATATAAATTCGGTCTTGTTCCTTGGTGGTCCGCGGTTGTGGATCACTCAAGACCTGGCGCCCGCATAATTGAAAACCTTGGAATTTTCTAAATCGCGTCTCCTCCGCAATTTCGGTAGTAACCCGACCCACTTGGTTTTAAAAAAAATTATTATTTCTTTTTTTAAATAATTTTTTTTGTATATAGTTTTTTATTGGGGTTGAAAAACCAGTGGCGCTACAATTTTTTTTTGTTGAGTGGGCCAAAAATTTATTTTTTTTTGGTCGAAGTGTGTAATGGTGCACGGGTACCATTGCCACCCCACAAAATAAAATAAAGTTTAAATAGAATTAACATGCCAAAACCAAGTGGTGTCCTCCGGTTCTGTTGCAATTTGTCAACCGAACTGTGCGGTGTAACAAATGGCGCCCAAACTAGTGATACGAACAAATCTAGTTGCCATATTGCGTTGTAGGTAAGTCAAATCATCAACAACGTTCCTCTTCATCAGAATATTTAATGCATCGGGTTCGGTTCTGAAATTAAAAAAAAAAAAAATATTAACTAAATTCCGAGTAGAGTAAAATTATGTAGTAAATTTAATTTTTTTTAGTATTCCTGGAGTTAGAAAATTATTTGGTTGTCCATTTAATGTTCCGTCAGCGGTAAATTTTTGTTTGAGTTAGACAAATATTATGGTTGTCCATAATATAGTCCTCATTCGTGTTTTTGTTAAGTGCTAGTAAGACGTTGTTTTCGTTGTCGAAAATGTCCGTTCTAATACATGTAGTTTGTAGAACTTAGTATTTTTTTTGATTTTTCTTATTTTATTTTAAATTTTTTTAATTTTGTATTTTTTTGTTTCTGTTTCGGGATTCGGTGTGTTGAATATAATGATGGGGTTCCTTATGCCTTACCTTGTTTTCCTTTTCCAATTCCTATACTCTTTTTTTTGTCCTTTTTCTTATAATGCGGAATGATTGAATCAATCCTTGGTGGAATTTAATTTTTTTTTAAATATTCTAAAACTTTTTTTTTGAATCTGGTCAAACCGGTTTTTACGCGACGAATTGATTATAAATAAAAATTATTGTCGGTGTAAAAATATTTAACAATTGTTTATCGGCTGGAATTGGTAATATAATCGTCGATTTAAAAAAAATCGATTCTTTTGGAATTTTTTTTATATATCGGGCGGTTTTTAGCGAACCTGGCAGAATTTTTGTTAAGTAGGGAATTTCTAGTTTGAAATGTATAAAAATAAAATATTGGAAAATGGTTTTTGGATTTATTAAAATATAATTAAAAATATTGGTGGAAATAAAATAGAGTTATCACCTGGTCTTAAGATTTAGGTATTCCAATTTATTTTAAATATTGTTTATTCCATATATTACTATAAAATATAATATAGAAATTATAGAAGAAAAAAATATATCATAAAAATTGTTTTTTTTTTTTTTTATTAATTGGATTAGTATTCTTGGGTTTTTTTTTGTAGGTTTAATTTTGTTATATATAATTTTTTTTGTGGGATTAAGTTTAGGATTATTTTGTAGCTTTTAAGGGGAAATAGTTTTGATTTAGAATTAAGAATATATGAACTGGAATTTTGATATTTTTTTTTAATAAATTCAAATATATTTTTTTTTATTATATATAATATTTCAAAAATATAAATTTTATTTAATAATAATTTTTTTTAAGTTTTTAGAATTTACATTGTAGTAGTTTATAAATATATATATTAAATAAATAAAAATTTGGTTTTAGGGTAAATATTTACATTTTAGGAAATAAATAATAGATAAATAAAATTAAATCTGCGATTTTTATTATTGAAAAAATATTTTGGCTGCAATCATCCTTGCGTTCTTGTCTGATAAACAATTTGTATGTTTTGCATTTGGCTCATTGTTATCAAATTTGTTGAAATGGATCCGTCACTATTGGAAGAAGAAGAATTAATGTACGAATTGGGAATTCGAAATTTAAATATATTACCTGGTACAACGATCTCTAAGATTCCACGATTACGACTAGCATTAGATGAAGAAGCTCGTGCACCTCAACAGTTGCCGTCTGTAATCATTGACGATCCGAGGGTTGAATTGGATTGGTGTAGATACAGAGCGGACGTTTGTGAAGCGTTGGTGGAAAGTGCGATTCGGGAACAAGATGAGCACTTGATGTCAGTAGCTGAAAGCCGTAGTATCCATGTTCTGCAGAGGGTGAAACGAAGATCAAATCCGAAATTATCAACAGCTGCAAGGGGTTTAATAAATAAAATAGATGAAGGATTAGCTCGAATCAAAAATTATACTTGTGAGATGCTACAACAGGAGGAACGTTCAGGTATTGGATCACCAGTTCTGCCGAATATTGAGCGTCTGTTAGAGGAGCCAGATGCTAGAACTGAAGTACCACGTACGAATGTTGCTACCAATGTACCTGAAGCGGAAATTATTAAAGATATGGTTAGTGAAAAAGAAATTGATTTAAATAAAAATATATCTGGTCCTACCTGTGTTAAGCCGACTGTTGAATCGAGAGAAATTAGTGGTGGGCAGCAAGGAGCGATCAAGAAATCCACAGTCTAAACTTCATCGCCAGCTAAACATTATTCAGATTCTTCGGTAGCGAATAAATTTTCAGGGTTGCTAGTAGGTAGCAAACAAACTTGAACCAACACTTCGCCGAATTCCGTTCCGATAGATCACAGATTTAGTTCCACGAAATTCGATACTCCGTTCATCGCAGCAAGAAGAGCAGCAGCAGCAGCAGATCCTGGAAAAAAGAAAACAAAATTTGGTTACCAGTTACCAAAGTATACCAGCGAATACATACCGTCATCCACAGCCAGCACAGCAGCAATGGTGGTATCAGAGACCAGAGTATTATCGTCGATCGACAGCGTCAAATTCAAGAGTTGCGTGAAATATTGGCAGTTCAGAACGCCGCGTAAAGACAACATCCTGAAACCAATATGGTGCCGGTGCAACCAACGACATCAACCAGATCCTTGCATCCTGAAATTCAACCGCATCGTAACTCGCGTGTTCGAATGGGTCCTGCAAGCGATAGCGAACCAAGTGATGATGAAGTTGTAGAACCACGTTTGAATGATGCACACCGCAGAAATCCTGTGTCGAATTGGCACGTGCATTTTGATGGTTCTGGTAGAGGTCTGTCGCTGAAAGAGTTCTTGTTCCGCATCGAAACACTAGCACGAGGAGATAGGTATCCTCTCGAAAACTTGGTGTTAGCAGTCAACCACCTGTTGAAAAGCCGTGCGGAAACTTTGTACTGGCAATATATTCGGCGTAATCCACAAACCACCTGGAGACAACTAAAACTAGCCATGCACGAAGAATTTGATGATGGTGATATTAAACGGATGATGGAGAGCAGGAAACATCGTGCGAGGGAGAAATTTTCAGATTATCGTCTATATATGGAAGGTATATGGAAGGCTACGTCTAAACAGAGAAATTTCGGATGACGATTTTCTAACCTGTATCCTGGATATAAAAAAACGTTGATCCTGGAAGACATCATGACCATGTCACAGCTAGCAAACGGCTAGAAAGGAAATGGAAAGAAGTTGGTGAAACTGCTGAGGATCAGGTGCGATCTCGCCGAACATGTTTACATGAGATCGACGCATCGAAAAAGTCAGTACATCATTTGTTTTAATTGTGACGAGATGGGTCATGTCTTCCGTGATTGTCTTCGTCCTTTAAAAATGTTCTGTTATATGTGTGGGTTTCAAGATAAGTATTTCAATAATTGTCCGAAATGTCAGTCCGTCATTGGTGCGGGAAACGGGTTCGCAGGAAGGGGAATGTGGAGAAATCCTCTTCTGCGTCCGTCCCGTCCTCCACTAAAACATTAGATTATTATAATTTAGATTTAGTTTCCAAAATTAGTCCTATAAGTAGATTAGAAATTAATGAGTTAGTTAGAATTAAGACAAATAGATTAGTTAGAGCAAATAAGTATTCTATTCTAGGAATGAGTTAGGTTTAAAAAAATTATTAAAAGCGAGTTTAGTTCGGGTTGATGGGGATAATCGTCCGTTTATGAGAATTAGTATTAAGGATCAAATTTTTTTAGCGTTATTAGATAGTGGGGCAAATATTAGTGTTTTAGGTAAAGATATTTTAGTAATATTAGAAAATTTAGGCATTAAGTATAGTAGGTTAAGTTCAGATATCCGTACAGCTGATGGGGCAAACCAGCAGGTGATAGGATATGTTTATTTAGATATTAGTTACAATAGTATAGTTAAAACAATTAAATTTTTTATAATTCCTACCATTAAACGATTGATGATCCTGGGTGTTGATTTTTTAGAGGCGTATAATGCCGTGCCATTTTTTAATCACGAAGTCTGCGAATTAAAACATCAAGAAAATGCACATGATTTAACCTTGGAAGTAGTGTATTTATATACGTTCTAGCTCAAAGGAAATGTGCAAATAAAATGTGCAAAATATTGAAATAAATTCTATGGTGCATACAAATTAATGAGCATTTTAAGAATTTTTGCTCATTAATTATTAAGTAATTTTCACCTTAATGAAATTCGACACCGCTTTAATTTGATTAAAAATATTTATACTTAATTATAATTGCAATTTTTTTTCTACTTCCGGTCAAGAATAATAATGTAATATGATCTAAATTGATTTACTTTTCCAAAAGTTTTGAGAATTTTAAGGGTCAATGAATTGATTCGGATGCACGTGCATTATTATTGTTTTTTTACGTTTAAAATTTATCATAACCAGATAATTAATTAAAAAGGTCAAAATATTGGAAATAAAATCCATGCCCCATACAAAATAATGCATATTTTGAACATTTTTGCACATTTTAATAGTCTATATGAAATAAATAATTCATCGCAAATGGGCAAAATGTTCGAAATACATTCGACACGCCATACAAAATAATGCACATTTTGGCCATTTTTGTACATTTTAATAATTTATATGAATGAAATGAGTAATTCTTTGAAAATGGACAAAAATAAATTTCCAACTCCATACAAAATTATAAACATTTCGTTCATTTTTGAACGCATTAAGTTTCGATTAAAAATATTTATACTTAAGCGTAATTTTAAATGTTTTTCTACTTCCGGCTAAGGGTAATATATAGCACGATCTAAATGGTTTTTTTTTTACTTTTCCAAAAGTTTCGGGAATTTTAAGGGTCAATTAATTCAGACTCAACTAAAATGGGCGAAATATTGAAAATAAATTCCATACTTCCATATAAAATAATAAACATTTTATTCATTTTTCCGCATTTCATATAAACTATTGAAATTAATTCGTCTAAAATATCGAAAATAAGAAATTTGACACCGCATTAACGTTCGATTAAAAATATTTCTCTGGCAGAGGGAGAAAAGCAGTTAAGTAATGATTTATAGTTTTCCAGAAAAGCGTTTTTATCGAATATGTTCTGCTACTTTTACATTTGACAATAGTATTATATTAAGATTTTTTATCCATATGTGGATAGTTTTACAATTAATTCTAAACTTCCTGCGCAAAATATTACATTCAGATCGAGTGAGATGTTTTAGCTAAAATATTCGATCGTCATTGAACTTGGCTTAGGTGAAGTATACATTTTTTAGAAATTCTGAATTAAATGGTTTTGCCCCGTAGTCAGAGATTTATACTTAAGCGTAATATTAATTTTCTTTTTTCTTCAGGCTAAGAATAATAAATTACAACATGATCTAAATAGTTCTAATTTTTTTACTTAACCAAAAGTTTTAGGAATTTTATGAGTCAATAAATTGAATTGGTGCATTATATATTATTTTTGCCCACTTTTAAATTTCGGATAAGTCATTACTTAAATTTTCAGCCTATCAATTTTAGCGATTTAATTATAATTTAACGGAAATACATTCGTTTTTGTCAAATCAATTATTATCTGAACAATAATATGATGTATACTTTATTAAAATCCAA
The DNA here is from genome assembly GCA_963920725.1 of Rhamphomyia laevipes. Classification (NCBI taxonomy): domain Eukaryota; kingdom Metazoa; phylum Arthropoda; class Insecta; order Diptera; family Empididae; genus Rhamphomyia; species Rhamphomyia laevipes. Next base: position 79,324,293 of record OY987255.1, on the reverse strand, counting down.
ATTTTTTGTAATTAAGTAATAAGAAATTATTATTAACGTAAATTTCACAACCTATCACAAATAATTTTAAAGATAAATATTTTCTCTCGATTGAATTTGTCAATTCATCAATTAATAATTCATTATTACTGAAAAAATCAAATATTTATGCTTATAAGAAGTACAACTGATTTATTTTAGCTATTGATTAGTTGAAAAGTTTTATGAATTTTACCATCAAATTGATAAGTATTTGTGAAAATGAAAAATATTTATACTTAAGTTTAAGTTTATTTTTTTTTACTTCCTAAATTCAATTCAATAATTATTATTAACTATTAAACATAATGCATTATTTCATTAATGACGATTTCGATGGTCTGAATCAAAAAATTAAAATATAAATCCGAATCCTCAAAGTATAATATTTTTATTTAGGAAACTTCAGCGGGATCATTCTGAAATTTCATAGGAAAATGTTATAAATTCAAAAAATCATTTAAAGTAAGTTTTACCCGTTTTCAATTAAATTCGATACTAAGATTAGTTACGCGATATATTTGTTGATCTTAAATTAGTACTTTCAGCAGATTCATGAGCCTGTATAAAGTACATTTTATATTTTTTTTAAACTTATTGATACTTCTTTATAAAATTGATTGTTTTTCAATTATATAATACTTTATGAGCAAATTCAAATATTTTTTTTATTTTCTCTCCATCACACTTCAAATTATGTTATTATTGCATTTATAATCCGAGTTTCATACTATTTAATGAATTTTATTTTCCTTGCAATGGATTTTCTTGCGATGAATTTTCTTAGCGATTAATTTTCTGCGATGAATATTTTAGGGATATGAAGTTTTCCTGCGAAGGATTTTCTTGTGATCAATTTTCCGCGATGAAATTTACTTGTACGAATTTTGCGAACGATTAATTTTCTGCTACGATTTTTTCTTGGATATGAATTTTCCTAGCGATTAATTTTCAGCGATGAAGTTGGCGTTGAATTTTCCTAACGATTAATTTTCTGCGATGAATTTTTTATGGGTATAAAGTTTTCTTTCGATAAATTTTCCTAGCGATTAGTTTTCTGCAATGAAATTTCCTGCGATGAATTTTGTCAGCGATTAATTTTGTGCGACGAATTTTCCTAGTGATTAATTTTCTGCAATGTATTTTTCCTGGCTATGAATTTTCTCAGCGATTAATTTTCAGCGATGAAATTTCCTGCGACGAATTTGCCCAGCGATCAATTTTGTGCGATGAATTTTTCTTGACTATGAATTTTCTTGTTTTAGATTTTTTGCGATAAATTTTCCAAAAACCTTAAAAAAAACCTGACTTCCTCAGTTAAAAACATTTGAGCCAATTAACGGTAATAAAAATGTTTAATGATGAAAAATCTTTTGCAGATCATAAAAGCGTTTTGCTTCTTGCGCTTATAATTAATTTAAGCAATTAATTTTTTTGCTTTTGACTTTGCATGCGATTACTTTTAAACGTCCGCCCATAAAAATCATGCCATTACTTTTAGTGAATTAAGCGGCGCTACTTTTGACTTTTAATGCGATTACTTTTAAACCCCTAATTTATATAAATTTGTATAAAGTTATACAATTTGAATGTATGTATTGCAAAAATTTATTTGTGTATAGTGCGAAATAGTTTTCTATATTTATTTCATATTTCATTCAAGCTGCTAATTAGGGGTACCAGATAACTCGTAGTTAGTTAGTAATATTTTACATAATATTAAATATTTACATACATAAATAGTGATGGCATTTTCAGTTTTTCATATTAAATATCAGAAATGTTTGTTTTATATTACCAAAATTAATGATTTTTGCAGATTCATTTCATACTCTGCCCAATAAGGGTTTTAATTTGATACTACAAACGAGACCTTACACCTTACCCTCTTCACCTAAGTAATCCCATACAATTTCAGGGTCCTATGTAGTCATATAGAGTGCCGACCTCAACAAATCAAATTGAAGTCAATTTTTTTTACTTCAAAGTCCGTCACAAAACACTCTTAATTGATTCCATAATAACTTAAAATTCTAAAATATGAAAATTAAATTTTTCAAAAATAAATTGAAAAAGTTGGCCTTGAAAATTTCTTGTGAAAAAAAAAAAAACAAAACAAAAAATGCAAGAAGAAACAATATAGGTTAAAGACGCATATATGGTTCAATATTATAAAATATATTTTATATTTCTTTCCTCTTTCTTAACATGTTTTTTATCCCTTTCTAAAAATATATAACGAAAAAAATTTACCGAAAATAAAAAATATTTTATGTTAAAAAGCACATTGAAATATCTAATATCAAAACCATATATATAATAATTATTCTTCTCAAACCATATTTATTGCAAAGCTGTTTTTTGTGTAAAAGCCCCTCCCCAGTTTTTAATGAAAAATAATGTAAAAATATATTACTGTCCATCTTAATATTAGAGCGTCTTTGCTTTTAATGCGATTACTTGTAAACGTCCGCCCCATAAAAATCATGCCATTACTTTTAGCGAATTAAGCGGCGCTACTTTTGACTTTGTATGCGATTACTCGCAAACGTCTAAAAATCATGGGATTGCTTCTAGTGAACTACTTTTGACTTTTAATGCGATTACTTTTAAACGTCTAAAAATCATGGGATTGCTTTTAGTGAACCACTTTTGGCTTTTAATGCGATTACTTTTACACGTCTAAAAATCGTGGCATTATTTTTAGTGAACTACTTTTGGCTTTTAATGCGATTACTTTTAAACGTCTAAAAATCATGGGATAGCTTTTAGTGAACTACTTTTGGCTTTTAATGCGATTACTTTTAAACGTCTAAAAATCATGGCATTACTTTTAGTGAACTACTTTTGGTTTTTAATGCGATTACTTTTAAACGTCTAAAAATCATGGTATTTCTTTTAGCGAACTACTTTGAGCGGCGCTACTTTCGACCTTTAATGCGATTACTTGTAAAGGACTAAAAATCATGCCATTACTTTTAGTGAATTAAGCGGCGCTACTTTTGACTTTGAATGCGATTACTTTTAAACGTCTAAAAATCATGGCATTACTTTTAGTGAACTACTTTTGGTTTTTAATGCGATTACTTTTCAACGTCTAAAAATCATGGCATTTCTTTTAGCGAACTACTTTGAGCGGAGCTACTTTCGACTTTTAATGCGATTACTTGTAAAGGTCTAAAAATCATGGCATTACTTTTAGTGAACTACTTTTGGTTTTTAATGCGATTACTTTTAAACGTCTAAAAATCATGGCATTTCTTTTAGCGAACTACTTTGAGCGGCGCTACTTTCGACTTTTAATGCGATTACTTGTAAAGGTCTAAAAATCATGCCATTACTTTTAGTGAATTAAGCGGCGCTACTTTTGACTTTGAATGCGATTACTTTTAAACGTCTAAAAATAATGGCATTACTTTTAGTGAACTGATTTTGACTTTGTATGCGATTACTTTTAAACGTCTAAAAACCATAGTGAATTAAGCGGCTCTACTTTCGACATTTCATGATTAAATAATAATATTTATAATAATAATAATAATAATAATAATAATAATAATAATAATAAAAATAATAATAATAGTAATAATAATAATAATAATAATAATAATAATAATAATAATAATAATAATAATAATAATAATAATAATAATAAAAATAATAATAATAATAATCATGAAATGTCGAAAGTTGTTTAATATTAAAATCTAGATATATAAGTTTCTTAAAATTAAAATTGTCTACAAATTTCATTCCCACGAATTAAATAAAATATTTAAATATGTTTTTTCCACAAAATAAAGATATTATAAAAATTAGCTTTTTAAGCAAAAACGTGTAAGAATGTTCTCATGAAATTTAAGTAATTAGAATATTATTTGTAATTAGAATATCATTTATTAATAATTTTTATATAAAAATATTTGTAATTTGAAGATTTACCTTAAATTAATTTTTTATTAGAATACTTATTAAATATAATTTTGTCAATTTAAGCACATATTTTGTGTGAACAAAAATAATTTAATTATTAATAATAATAATTTGAGAAATTAAATCGTGGGAAATGTAACAAATTAAGTCAAAATTTATCATATAAATAAGCTGCAATTTCGATATATAAATCAGTCTATAATCAGGACTTCAAGTGTGTTTTAATTATTCTAAATCTTTTTAGTCTGCTCTAGTGATTTTAATTAGAGCTGTTTAAAACCATAGCCAATAATCATCATATATAATTTCTATCTGGTTCTCAAATAGAAATATATATAAAATATAATTCAACATAGAGAATACCAGTTTATTCCTATACATTTTGGTGACCCCGACTTGATATCCATATTTCTAGTTAAGCGTTCTTAACCATAAACAAAAGTACTATGGATTCACTAATTAATGAACAGAAAGCTTTGGCGAAGCAAATCGAAAGGATGCATATCAACTTTACAAAAGATGGAGCAGCCAGGAAAACTCAGATTTATTTGGAAACGAGACTTAACCGATTGGAAGATCTATGGCAAACATTTGAAGACCGAGACGGACTCATTGAGAAAACATATCGTGAAAGTAATCCAACTGCAGAATACTTCACAAATTTAATTCATAATCGAGCAGAAGACATTTATGAAGCTCTTAGAGCAAAATTAGATAACGCTCTTCTAGCAGTGGAACAACGAAACGACGCTAAATCAAGTTCAAATTCAAACTTAACTCCAGCCTCAGTTCCAGTTGTTAATGTTAATAATTTATTAAATATGCAAAATGCATACTTTAACGCATTAGACCATCTTCTAAAACGTACAATAGAAGAGCTGAAGACAGTACAGTCTCCAGAATTTTACCATGTTAAATGTAAAGCCATCGAAGGGTACTGGTCTTCAGTATGTGCGACTCATAGCAGTTTAGCTGCTGAAGGGAACAATCAGTTGGAAGACAAATTTTTAAATTTTCAAGATCAGACACAAGATATTATTGTTCTCCTCATGAATCGAGTTGGTGAAGACAATAAATCAAACAACAACAACATGCTAAAGTTACCAAAAATTACTTTACCATCATTCAATGGCGATTATCTTGCATGGACTCAATTTCATGATTTGTTTCTACAACTGATCCACAATCAAAATATGGGTAACTCACAAAAAATGTTTTACCTTAAAAGCCATTTAACCGGCGAAGCCAGCAAACTCATTCAACACCTCCAAGTATCCAGCAGTAATTATCAAATTGGTTGGGATATTTTGAAGACACGATACGACAATCAGCGATTATTAGTTTCAGCTTGGCTTAATAAATTATTATCGCAATCAACTATCCACTTTGAATCATCAGAAGCAATAAAACGGCTGCATGATACTACAAATGAATGCTTGCTGGCATTAAAAAATATAAACATTGATACAACGTCATGGGATCCTATCCTGTTGTACATTCTTGTACAGAAACTAGATAAAGATTCACATAGACTTTATGAGCAATCGCTAGAAGCACCAAAGCAATGTCAAACACTAGCAGATCTCATGGAATTCTTAGAAAATCGATTTCAAATGATGGAAGCTTACACAGGAACCCAACAGAAAAGAGTACATAAAATCCCAACCAAAACTTCAGGAGTCGTTGTTACGAAACAAAATGAAACAAGTCTATGTTGCAAGGGCACGGCACATAAAATATTTAAATGTCAAATATTTCTAAAAAAGACTCCCACAAACCGATTAAAATTTGCAAAGGAACATCAAATATGTATCAATTGCTTGAAAACTGGACACACCAGTACAAAATGCCTATCTCGGTCTTGCTTCAAATGTTCCAGCAAGCATAACACGCTGTTACATTTAGAAAAAGAACCCAATAGTGCAACAAACTCAACATTTTCTCACAAGATGGCTCAAGAAAATAGTTCACAATCTGCAAATGTCCATCCAAGAAGAGAAACACCAACAGAATCAGCAGCTGCTACCTCCCTGGCAACACAAACTACAAACAATAGTAATAATCCAAAATCATATGTGTTCTTAGGTACAGCAATGATAAATGTATCGAACCAGGATGGGCAAACCATACAATGCATGGCCATTCTTGATTCAGGCTCGCAACTGAACTTCATCTCAAAAAGAATTTCGAAGCAGCTAGAATTGACTAGCAACAATAACGAAATCAACATTTCTGGAATCGGAGACACCGAATCATCCACTCACAAAAAAACAAATGTAAGAATTACTTCTACAAATGGTGAATTCAGTTTCAATATAGAAGCATATATACTACCACAAATTACCGCGCAACAACCAAGCCGGTACATAGATATCAATTCATGGCCTCTTCCAAACAATATTGAAATGGCCGATCCTGAATTTCACAAGCCAAAACGAATCGACATGCTAATAGGAGCAGAAGGTTCTGCGATTTATGTCAAGACAAACAAATTAAATTAAATGAAAATCTTCCAACATTACAAGAAACGAAATTTGGATGGGTTGTACTTGGACGAGCTAACAATATTACAACAGAACGATATTTCTGTGGTATCAGCATATCACTGGAAGCGCAACTCAGCAAATGTTGGGAGCTAGAGCATAATGAACCAGCATGCATAAAAATGAGTCCTCAGCAATTGGCCTGTGAAGAGCATTTTCAAAAAACAGTCTCCAGAAATACAAAAGGGAGATTCGTAGTGGAATTGCCATTTTTAGATTCAGTAAATAAACTTGGAAAATCATATGAAATTGCTCATCGCCGATTTCTCAGTCTAGAGAAAATATTATCAAAAAATTAAAAATTAAAAACAAGCTATTCTGAATTTATAAAAGAATAACTTGCACTTGGACAAATGGAACTCATCGAACGGCAAAATTTATTACCAATTCATTATTTTCTGCCGCATCACTGCGTACTACGCCCAAGCAGCACAACCACAAAGCTAAGGGTGGTGTTCAGCGGATCATGCAAAACCGAAACAAATATCTCGCTCAACAATCTCATGCATACCGGCCCCACTGTCCAAAATGATCTCTTTTCAATCATGCTACAATTTAGGCTAGCAAAATACGTATTCACTGCCGACATTAGTAAAATGTACCGGCAGATTTTGGTAAGCGAAAGAGATCAGAATCTACAATTAATACTATGGCGTGAAAATCCAAACGAATATCTAAAAATTTACAGACTTCGTACAGTTACATACGGAACAAGGTCGGCTCCGTACTTAGCAACCAGATGTCTCAATAAATTAGCAGATGACGAAGAAAAACAATTTCCATTAGGTGCAAAAGTTCTCAAGGAATGCTTCTACGTCGACGATTTAATGACTGGCAGCAACAATTTACAAGAAGCTTTAGAAATGCAACGGCAAATTCAGGCGCTGCTCACCACAGCAGGATTTGAACTAAGAAAATGGTGCGGCAATAATGAAAAATTGTTAGCTACTATTCCGACAAAACACCGAGCGGCAATTTTTAATTTTGATGAAAAAAATTGTGACACAATAACAACGTTAGGACTTGCTTGGAATCCAGCAACTGATGAATTTGCCATCAATACACATTTAAATGAAAAGACAACGAAGTTAACAAAGCGAACGATCTTAGCCGATGTCGCAAGAATTTTTGATCCACTAGGGCTCGTTAGTCCAGTAATTGCACTTGCAAAAATTTTCATACAACAATTATGGATTTTGAAATTGGATTGGGATACAGAAATACCGTTAGAACTTCACACGAAATGGTTAAACTACAGATCACAACTAAAGCTTTTGGAAAAACTCCGTATTAAACGACATATAATGATAAGCAGCAATGTTCATAATGTCCAGCTTCATGCTTTTTCAGACGCCAGTCAAAAGGCATATGGTACGTGCATATACATAAGATCCAGTGATCATCAAGGGAACATTATAGTACAATTGCTATGTTCAAAATCACGAGTCGCACCGGTTAAAACTATATCGTTACCTAGATTAGAGCTATGTGCCGCAACATTAATGGCGATACTGGTTAACCGCATAAGCAATATTTTAAAAATAAACATCAACTCTATCAAGTACTGGACTGATTCCACCATTGTTTTATCCTGGATCAACTGTACAACAGTCAACCAAGAAACGTTTGTAGCTAATCGAGTGTCAACGATTCAACAATGCACAAAAATAGAAGATTGGAACCACATATCGACAAAAGAGAATCCGGCAGATCTGATATCTAGAGGAGTGTTTCCAGAACAGATAATGAGATCTACCCTTTGGTTTAACGGACCAAATTTTCTAAAACAATCACCGGAACATTGGCAAAGGCAATTCAATTCAAATATTGAATCAGCTGTGGCAAATATAACGACCATAGCTCCAGAAGATATGGAACCTGATGACATCGTTAATATGATTGAACACAAAAATTCATTTCAACGACTTCATGAAACAATGGGATTTGTCATTAGATTTACGCAAAATTGTAGAAATCCTCAAAATAAAAAACTGTCATCAAAACCAGATGCCATCGAACTAGATGAAGCTTTAAAACAAATAATTAAATCAACTCAAAAAATCGATTTTAAAGATGATTTCAAGCAGTTGACAAAGTCTGGGACAGTTTCGAGAACAAGCAAACTTTCTTGTCTCACACTATTTATTCATGAAGGTATCATCAGAGTTGGAGGGCGATTGCACGCTTCATCTTTAACTGATCAGTCAAAACATCCAATGGTTGTGAACAGCTCAAATTTAATAATTCGAATGTTAGTAGAGCGAATCCATTTTACTCATCTTCATGCTGGTCCAACAGCGCTACTCGCAACTATACGACAAAGATTCTGGCCGCTGCAAGGTAGAGAGCTAGTTCGAAATATAGTTCACAACTGTGTACGATGTGCTCATGTAAAATCACTACATATCAATCAACTTATGGGTAATTTGCCACCTGAAAGAGTTCAACCATCCAGACCATTTACAAATGTCGGTGTAGATTTTTGTGGCCCATTTCAAATCCACTATGATGTAAGAAATAAACGTCCTACAAAAGCATATCTAGCAGTATTTGTTGGATTTGCAACAAAGGCAGTGCACATAGAACTAGTAACTAATTTAACAACAGCAGCATTCATTGGAGCACTCAAGCGTTTTATAGCACGGCGAGGATGTCCACTAAAAATCTTTTGCGACAATGCTACAAACTTCATTGGCGCTAAATCAGAACTACAAGATCTTCATTCTTTATTTCAAAGTAAGGAATTGAAAGATACTGTTGTCGAAACCTGTTCGCAGCAGGGAATCCAGTGGTGCCCGATACCACCAAGATCACCACACTTCGGCGGACTATGGGAAGCTGCCGTGAAATCAGCAAAATATCATCTGAAAAGAATTTTAACTTCAGCACGATTAACATCGGAAGAATTAAATACTGTGGTAACAGAAGTTGAAGCAGTATTAAACTCAAGACCGCTAACTCCTATGTCAGCTGATCCCAATGATTTGGAAGCACTAACGCCTGGACATTTCCTCATCGGACAACCATTAACTTCCATGCCAGATACACTTTCAGAACCAGCCAATTTAACGCTATTAAAAAGATGGGAACTGCTTAAATATTTACAGAAAGAATTTTGGAGACGCTGGTCGACAGAATATTTACAAGAACTTCAAAATAGATATAAATGGAAAACAGAAGTCCCAAATATTAAAATCGGCACACTGGTTCTATTAAAAGAGGACAACTTGCCTCCCTTAAAATGGCGAATGGGACGTATCATCAAAGTTATCAAAGGATCTGACAATTTAGTACGAGTTGTGTAACTAAAAACATCCACAGGAATCACGAAACGAGCAATACAAAAAATTTGTCCTTTGCCAGTCATAACAGATTGTCCACCAAGTTCTAATAACTTAGACACGAAAAATTCGTTCTGCTGCTAGCAAATTAAAGGAAGTATCAAATTCCGTTAACTCGAAGCCATTTAAAATAACGACACCTAGTTCAGTTGCCCTTCAAACACCAGAAAATTATAAACGAAAAATCAATGAAGCACCAACAAAACCACCATCAAAGAAGCCAGCAAAGATCAGCTCAACCTTGCTAAATTTATTACTAATAATAGGTCTTGCAATGCCAATCAAATGCCAAGACATAAAACAAGAACAAGTTGAAATTATTAAATTCACCAATCAACCAGGAATATACTTTGAAGAACTAGGCCCAGTTAATTTAATTAATAATGATTGGACTATTTTCGTTTACTTTAATATGACAACTTACTGGCAAGAAGTGAGTAATATTCGCAAATGTTTAAAAAGGTTGAAATTTTTGTGTTCAACAGCAACAAACACCGATGGTATTCTTGATCAATTACAGCAGCAATTTCGAAAGGTTAAGCAAACCAATGACATAATTTCTAATCAACATAGTATATCAAAACGTAATAAACGATCTCCGCTAAATATAATAGGCAACATCGCTCACGCTCTTTTTGGTGTTCTAGATCAGGACGATGCTTTAAACATAGAACATTCAATTATGGAAGCCAAGGGAAATGAACAACATCTTCTTAAGCTAATCCCAAATCAATCGTCAATCATTGAATCAACATACAATATAATGAAACAAAATGAAGTTGATATAAATAATAAATTAAATCTTATTGAAACTCATATGATAAAACTATACAATGATATAGTAAATATGACTGAAGAGATGCAAACAATGCAGCAAGTTGCTAGTCTGACATCACTTACAATGTTAATATTATCAAACTATCAAGAAACTCAAAATACAATATTAGATGTACTAACAGATTTTCATCATGAAAGGATTAATCCTTTGGTCTTAAGTCCAAAGCAACTGCGGGAAGAATTAAAAACTATTCAACAACACATACCTACAAATGTTTTAATTCCAGGACAAAATACCGATGATATAATCACGACATATAAATTAATGAGTGCCAAGGCACGAATTACTGATAGCATTTTAATATTTCAGATCACAATTCCGTTGCTAAATCGAGAACAATTCCAACTATTCAAGGCTATTCCACTACCAACAAAAAGAGGTAATCAACGGATATATATTGAGCCATCAGCACCATATCTAGCTATCAACCTACATAGAGATCTATTTTATTCTATGAATGAGAAAGAAAGAGAAAACTGCTACATTCTTCAAAATGGACGAAACATATGCAAGCAAAATCATCCCATCTTCACAACAGCTTCTACCAACAATCATTGTGAAATGAGTCTTTTTAATCATAATTCTGTGCTATCTCCATTATGCAACATTAAAGCAATCAAATAAGGCAGAGTATGGATTCAACTAAGTCATCCAAACCATTGGTTTTTGCATTTGATAAGGAATATACATTGAACATTGTTTGCAATTCAAAGGTAATCAGCAAAACAATATCTGGAGAAGGTTTATTAAAATTAACACCGAACTGTGCTATTAAACAACCTGGCATGACAATTAATGCTCATAACGTTTATTCCAGCCATATCCACAATGCATTTATTCCAACTATTTATTCCAACTATTTGAATGAAATATCTAAATTGGAAAAATCTTCAAGTATTCAGAAAATTACACATCCAAGTATATTGGCAGAAAATCATCTCGTAAAAGAAGATGACATTTTGAAAAGTCTCAAAGATCTGAAAAAACAAGAAGTGCTACCGAATGAAGACTCACTTCATGATATTCATCAATATTCTGTCGGATACATAAGCTTGGGCCTCATTTTAACAGTCATCATCATAATTATTTTGAAACTAAGAAAATCTGCAAATCCATTACCACCAGAAATTAATACACCACTCTCTTCACTAAATAATGAAATAAGAGAATCCAAGGAGTCTATGGTTTGAAAATCATTCTCCGTATTTTCAACGCGGGGAGAATGTTTAATATTAAAATCTAGATATATAAGTTTCTTAAAATTAAAATTGTCTACAAATTTCATTCCCACGAATTAAATAAAATATTTAAATATGTTTTTTCCACAAAATAAAGATATTATAAAAATTAGCTTTTTAAGCAAAAACGTGTAAGAATGTTCTCATGAAATTTAAGTAATTAGAATATTATTTGTAATTAGAATATCATTTATTAATAATTTTTATATAAAAATATTTGTAATTTGAAGATTTACCTTAAATTAATTTTTTATTAGAATACTTATTAAATATAATTTTGTCAATTTAAGCACATATTTTGTGTGAACAAAAATAATTTAATTATTAATAATAATAATTTGAGAAATTAAATCGTGGGAAATGTAACAAATTAAGTCAAAATTTATCATATAAATAAGCTGCAATTTCGATATATAAATCAGTCTATAATCAGGACTTCAAGTGTGTTTTAATTATTCTAAATCTTTTTAGTCTGCTCTAGTGATTTTAATTAGAGCTGTTTAAAACCATAGCCAATAATCATCATATATAATTTCTATCTGGTACTCAAATAGAAATATATATAAAATATAATTCAACATAGAGAATACCAGTTTATTCCTATACATTTTGCCGCTTAATTCACTATGCTTTTTAGACGTTTAAAAGTAATCGTATACAAAGTCAAAAGCAGACGTTTAAAAGTAATCGCATACAAAGTCAAAAGCATACGTTTAAAAGTAATCGCATACAAAGTCAAAAGCATACGTTTAACAGTAATCGCATACAAAGTCAAAAGCAGTTCACTAAAAGTAATGCCATTATTTTTATACCTTTACAAGTAATCGCATTAAAAGTCGAAAGTAGCTCCGCTCAAAGTAGTTCACTAAAAGCAATCCCATGATTTTTAGACGTTTAAAAGTAATCACATTAAAAGTCAAAAGTAGTTCACTAAAAGCAATCCCATGATTTTTAGACGTTTGCGAGTAATCGCATACAAAGTCAAAAGTAGCGCCGCTTAATTCGCTAAAAGTAATGGCATGATTTTTATGGGGCGGACGTTTACAAGTAATCGCATTAAAAGTCAAAAGTAGCGCCGCTTAAAGTAATTCGCTAAAAGTAATTCCATGATCTTTAGACGTTTACAAGTAATCGCATTAAAAGTCAAAAGTAGCGCCGCTTAATTCACTAAAAGTAATGGCATGATTTTTATGGGGCGGACGTTTAAAAGTAATCGCATGCAAAGTCAAAAGCAAAAAAATTAATTGCTTAAATTAATTATAAGCGCAAGAAGCAAAACGCTTTTATGATCTGCAAAAGATTTTTCATCATTAAACATTTTTATTACCGTTAATTGGCTCAAATGTTTTTAACTCAGGAACTCAGGTTTTTTTTAAGGTTTTTGGAAAATTTATCGCAGCAAAATCTAAAGCAAGAAAATTCATAGTCAAGAAAAATTCATCGCACAAAATTGATCGCTGGGCAAATTCGTCGCAGGAAATTTCATCGCTGAAAATTAATCGCTGAGAAAATTCATAGCCAGGAAAAATACATTGCAGAAAATTAATCACTAGGAAAATTCATCGCACAAAATTAATCGCTGACAAAATTCATCGCAGGAAATTTCATTGCAGAAAACTAATCGCTAGGAAAATTTATCGAAAGAAAACTTTATACCCATAAAAAATTTATCGCAGAAAATTAATCGTTAGGAAAATTCAACGCCAACTTCATCGCTGAAAATTAATCGCTAGGAAAATTCATATCCAAGAAAAAATCGTAGCAGAAAATTAATCATTCGCAAAATTCGTACAAGTAAATTTCATCGCGGAAAATTGATCACAAGAAAATCCTTCGCAAGAAAACTTCATATCCCTAAAATATTCATCGCAGAAAATTAATCGCTAAGAAAATTCATCGCAAGAAAATCCATTGCAAGGAAAATAAAATTCATTAAATAGTATGAAACTCGGATTATAAATGCAATAATAACATAATTTGAAGTGTGATGGAGAGAAAATAAAAAAAATATTTGAATTTGCTCATAAAGTATTATATAATTGAAAAACAATCAATTTTATAAAGAAGTATCAATAAGTTTAAAAAAAATATAAAATGTACTTTATACAGGCTCATGAATCTGCTGAAAGTACTAATTTAAGATCAACAAATATATCGCGTAACTAATCTTAGTATCGAATTTAATTGAAAACGGGTAAAACTTACTTTAAATGATTTTTTGAATTTATAACATTTTCCTATGAAATTTCAGAATGATCCCGCTGAAGTTTCCTAAATAAAAATATTATACTTTGAGGATTCGGATTTATATTTTAATTTTTTGATTCAGACCATCGAAATCGTCATTAATGAAATAATGCATTATGTTTAATAGTTAATAATAATTATTGAATTGAATTTAGGAAGTAAAAAAAAATAAACTTAAACTTAAGTATAAATATTTTTCATTTTCACAAATACTTATCAATTTGATGGTAAAATTCATAAAACTTTTCAACTAATCAATAGCTAAAATAAATCAGTTGTACTTCTTATAAGCATAAATATTTGATTTTTTCAGTAATAATGAATTATTAATTGATGAATTGACAAATTCAATCGAGAGAAAATATTTATCTTTAAAATTATTTGTGATAGGTTGTGAAATTTACGTTAATAATAATTTCTTATTACTTAATTACAAAAAATTTGGATTTTAATAAAGTATACATCATATTATTGTTCAGATAATAATTGATTTGACAAAAACGAATGTATTTCCGTTAAATTATAATTAAATCGCTAAAATTGATAGGCTGAAAATTTAAATAATGACTTATCCGAATTTAAAAGTGGGCAAAAATAATATATAATGCACCAATTCAATTTATTGACTCATAAAATTCCTAAAACTTTTGGTTAAGTAAAAAAATTAGAACTATTTAGATCATGTTGTAATATATTATTCTTAGCCTGAAGAAAAAAGAAAATTAATATTACGCTTAAGTATAAATCTCTGACTACGGGGCAAAACCATTTAATTCAGAATTTCTAAAAAATGTATACTTCACCTAAGCCAAGTTCAATGACGATCGAATATTTTAGCTAAAACATCTAACTCGATCTGAATGTAATATTTTGCGCAGGAAGTTTAGAATTAATTGTAAAACTATCCACATATGGATAAAAAATCTTAATATAATAATATTGTCAAATGTAAAAGTAGCAGAACATATTCGATAAAAACGCTTTTCTGGAAAACTATAAATCATTACTTATCTGCTTTTCTCCCTCTGCCAGAGAAATATTTTTAATCGAACGTTAATGCGGTGTCAAATTTCTTATTTTCGATATTTTAGACGAATTAATTTCAATAGTTTATATGAAATGCGGAAAAATGAATAAAATGTTTATTATTTTATATGGAGTATGGAATTTATTTTAAATATTTCGCCCATTTTAGTTGAGTCTGAATTAATTGACCCTTAAAATTCCCGAAACTTTTGGAAAAGTAAAAAAGAATCCATTTAGATCGTGCTATATATTACCCTTAGCCGGAAGTAGAAAAACATTTAAAATTACGCTTATGTATAAATATTTTTAATCGAAACTTAATGCGTTCAAAAATGAACGAAATGTTTATAATTTTGTATGGAGTTGGAAGTTTATTTTTGCCCATTTTCAAAGAATTACTCATTTCATTCATATAAATTATTAAAATGTACAAAAATGGCCAAAAACTGCATTATTTTGAATGGTATGGAAGTTATTTTCAATATTTTGCACATTTGCGAAGAATTACTTATTTCATATAAACTATTAAAATGTCCAAAAATAAGCAAAATGTGCATTATTTTGTATGGCGTGTCGAATGTACTTCGAAGATTTTGCCCATTTGCGATGAATTACTTATTTCATATAGACTATTAAAATGTGCAAAAATGTTCAAAATTTATGCATTATTTTGAGTGGTATGGAATTTATTTTCAATATTTTGCACATTTGCGATGAATTACTTATTTCATATAAACTATTAATATGTGCAAAACTTTTGGAAAAGTAAATCAATTTAGATCATATTACATTATTATTCTTGACCGGAAGTAGAAAAAAAATTGCAATTATAATTAAGTATAAATATTTTTAATCAAATTAAAGCGGTGTCGAATTTCTTATTTTCGATATTTTAGACGAATTAATTTCAATAGTTTATATGAAATGCGGAAAAATGAATAAAATGTTTATTATTTTATATGGAGTATGGAATTTATTTTAAATATTTCGCCCATTTTAGTTGAGTCTGAATTAATTGACCCTTAAAATTCCCGAAACTTTTGGAAAAGTAAAAAAAAACCATTTAGATCGTGCTATATATTTCCCTTAGCCGGAAGTAGAAAAACATTTAAAATTACGCTTAAGTATAAATATTTTTAATCGAAACTTAATGCGTTCAAAAATGAACGAAATGTTTATAATTTTGTATGGAGTTGGAGATTTATTTTTGCCCATTTTCAAAGAATTACTCATTTCATTCATATAAATTATTAAAATGTACAAAAATGGCCAAAATGTGCATTATTTTGTATGGCGTGTCGAATGTATTTCGAACATTTTGCCCATTTGCGATGAATTATTTATTTCATATAGACTATTAAAATGTGCAAAAATGTTCAAAATATGCATTATTTTGTATGGGGCATGGATTTTATTTCCAATATTTTGACCTTTTTAATTAATTATCTGGTTATGATAAATTTTAAACGTAAAAAAAACAATAATAATGCACGTGCATCCGAATCAATTCATTGACCCTTAAAATTCTCAAAACTTTTGGAAAAGTAAATCAATTTAGATCATATTACATTATTATTCTTGACCGGAAGTAGAAAAAAAATTGCAATTATAATTAAGTATAAATATTTTTAATCAAATTAAAGCGGTGTCGAATTTCATTAAGGTGAAAATTACTTAATAATTAATGAGCAAAAATTCTTAAAATGCTCATTAATTTGTATGCACCATAGAATTTATTTCAATATTTTGCACATTTTATTTGCACATTTCCTTTGCACATTTCCTTTGAGCTAAAACGTATATAAATACACTACTCTTGGATCAGCGGGAAAAATTGTTGAACGTCATAGATTCGTTTCCATCGTTTCGGAAAGATGGGTGGGGTAAGATGTCGCTGTTGAAACATGAAATTGATGTTGGTGACGCTAAGCCTCTAGTCTCGCGTCCATATCCATTGTCAGTACCAATGCAGAATCTTCTACTAGACGCTGAAATAGAGAAGATGTTAGCTGAAAATATTATTGAGGAAAGCAAGAGTGGATGGGCCTCACCGATGGCGATGGTGAAGAAATCCGACAGCTCGCTCCGGTTGTGTTTAGACGCTCGAAAGGTGAATGCTGTCACCAAACCGGATGTGTATCCACTTCCTCACATCAACTCGATTTTCAGCAGAGTGAAAAAGACAAAATACATCACCAGTCTAGATTTGAAGATGGCTTTTTGGCAGGTGGAGCTGGAAGAAGGCTCGAGAGATAAAACAGCGTTTATTGTTCCTGCACGGGGCCTGTTCCAATTCAAACGTATGCCAATTGGGTTGTCCAACTCTCCGAAGACATTGTGCAGGCTTATGGATAAGGTGATCCATAACGAGCTTCATGAGGATGTCTTTGTTTACCTTGATGATCTCCTGATCCTCTCGGAAGACTTTGACACTCACATGTCTCTTTTGAGTAAAGTAGCTCAATGTCTGAGGAAAGCTGGACAAACTATTAACGTCGAAAAGAGCAGGTTCTGTCAAAAAGAAACTAAGTACCTGGGGCACATCATCAACAGCGAGGGAATCCATACTGATCCAGCAAAAATCGACGCCATCAAGAATTTTCCGCAACCGAAAACAACAAGGCAAATTCGTCGATTTCTTGGTATGACTGGCTGGTACAATCGTTTTATCAAAAACTATTCGGAGTTGGCAGCACCGATCACGAATCTGTTGAATAAAAACACGACTGAAAAATGGAATGACCTTAAAAGCAGCATTAACGCAAGCGCCAGTTCTCGTTAATCCAGATTTCAGCCGTGAGTTTTTCATCCAGTGTGACGCGTCGAAGACGGGAGTCTGGGGCGTTCTGTTCCAGCGTGACGACAACGGGCATGAACACCCTATAGCGTTCATGTCGTAGAAGCTGAATAACGCGCAGAAAAATTATAGCGTTACGGAACAGGAATGTCTTGCGGCTGTCGTAAACTTGAAGAAATTCCGACCATATGTGGAAGGCACTAAATTCACAGTCATCACAGATCACGCCAGCTTAAAGTGGTTGATGAGTCAAACGGATCTCGAAGGAAGATTAGCCAGATGGAATTTAAAACTACAAGCGTTCGAGTTCCAGATTGTACATCGAAAAGGTTCCGAAAATGTAGTTGCTGATGCGTTGTCGAGAGGAGAGGTGGACGAGTTGCAGCAAAACATCATTACTAACGGTATCATCAGTTTAACGGATCAGGCTTTTCTGGATACAAACTACCAGGAGAAATTGAAAATTTTTAAAGATAATATTGATCGTTTTCCTGACATCAAAATTGACGGCAATATTATCTATAAAAGGGTGAAGTTTAGGAAAGCGTCAGTACTCACCGATATTCCGATTTGGAAAGTTTGGGTTCCGGAAAGTCTGTGGATGAACCTCGTTAAACAGCACCAGATGATCCGTTAGATGCTCACTCGGGTGTTGATAAAACCACTGAAAAGATCCAATGTTACTATTATTGGCCAAAGATGCGTGAAACAATTAATACGGACATTGCTGCGTGTGACTCGTGCAAGGAGTGCAAAGCGCCGAACATTTGTCTGCGTCCTCCGATGGTCATCCAAAGTCCACCAGTGCGTCCATAGCAATACGTAAATTTAGATCTTCTTGGACCATATCCGCGATCTAAAAATGGTAACACATATATAATCATCGTATTGGATCAGTTCAGTAAATTCATTTTACTAAAACCGCTAAGACAAGCTACGACCGCGCCGATTATCAAATTCTGAGAAGCCGACGTCTTTCATCTGTTCGGAATTCCCGAAGTGTTGGTATCAGACAACGGGGTGCAGTTCATCTCGAAAGAATTTCAAAAACTGACAGCCGAACATCAGTCATAAATATACGGCACCATATCATCCGCAAGCTAACGCTTCTGAACGAGTCAACCGAAACATCATTACCGCAATCCGTGCCTACATCAGCAGTAACAATCACAAAGAGTGGGACAAACACCTTAGCCGCATCGCTTGTGCGTTGCGAAATGTAGTGCATGACGCTACTGGTTTTTCACCGTTCTATTTGACGTTTGGGTAACACATGATTACAGATGGTTCAGCGTATGAGCTTTTGAGGAAATTGCAATCATTGCAGGAGGACATCCATCGAGAAATTCAGACGTAACTGATGTCGTAATAAAAAATTTAAACAAAGCACGTATAATTTGCGTACCAGGAAAAGTTCGTACATACCTGGTCAATTCGTATTTCGTCGTAATCACGTCCAAAGTGACCAGCAGAAACAGATATCCGCCAAACAGAAACAGATAGCCGTGGGTCAAATGCAAAATTCTATCCTCACACGGCAAAGTGTGCTTCATTGTTGAAGATGAAGAGAGCAACAAAACACACACAGTCCATGCAAAAGATTTGAAGCCTAAAGGCCCGGCTTACTCAGTCGATAGAGCATGAGACAGCTCAGGGTGTGGGACAGCCCCACGTTGATGTCTAAAAAAAAGGAAAAAAAACAATTTATATTGTTTACATAAAAAAAAAATTAATCATGAGAAACAGTAGTACTAAAATTAGGATTAGAGATAATAGGATTAGTTATAGTAATTAGATTTTATTAGTATAGGATTTAGGATATGTTAGAGGAGGTTAAGAAATTAAAAATATAGTTAGTTAGATAAAAATAATAATAAAAGTTTAATTTTTTTTATTATTAGGGTTAGTTGGGATATTTAGATTTAAGTTTTATATATTTTTGTAGAAATGTAGTTAAGAACAATGAATTAAATGAATTGTAGAAAAAAAAAATGAATTATCGTAGGTTAAATATGTTAGTATTAAGAATATAATTTCGGGTGTTTTAGGTTAAATTTCATAGATAGATTAGGAGTTCAGGCTTGTATCCACGTAAAAACGGGTTACAAGCCTGTTTTGTGGCCCTGCAGGCTCTGAACATTGGTTGAAGGAAAAATCACATTGGATAAATTCCAATATGATTATCCAAAAACAGCCATATATAAAAAAATAAAAACATAGCCAACAGGTTATGTTGGTACATTTTTCTCATCCTGCTATATTTTTCTTGGCACCTAAAACTTAAAAAAATTATAAAATAAATAAAAATGAAATATTACCTGTTTCCGAAATGTCCGTCCGCTGTCTTAAAAAAAAAATAATCCAATAAATTTATTTAGATATTAAAAACCATCATGGTGGCTTTAATATTTTTTTTTATATATATGACAATTATAAACGTCATGTAGACATTGGAAATATAATTTCGCCGCAAAGGCATAAAATCCATCTGTTGGTGGAAACCCAAACGAAAAAAATTCCACCGGGCAGGCCTCTAATTTGAATCGATTGGGGACGGGCGGAGATGCGGATTTTGTTTTTGGGGAAGGCGGAAATGGAAAAAAAACGTGTTCGGGAGTGGAGAAGAGCTAGTAGAATAGTATAGACGTGTCGGCTAATTTTTTTTTTGATTTGAGTTTCCACAAAATTAATATAAAATAAAAATAGAAAAAGATCTATTTATTTGTTGGAAAGAAAGAAAAACCAATTTAAGAAATTGGTGTTTAGTAAAAGTCGAAGTATACTTTATTTGAAACAATCCATTGGGATTTAATTATCCGGAAAATAATAAATAACGTATAAATTGATGGGGTATATCATTGCGGAGACGAATAATTCAAGAAAAAAATTAAATTTTGTTCTTGGCGGAATTACCGGGATTTGTTGAAGGCTGGTTACCGTAACGGAGTTGGTGGGTGAATCGTCAGCAGATTGAACCTCTGGAAGACCCTGGATGATTATAGAAGAGAAAAAAATTTGCAAAAGAAAAAAAATGGTGTACATTGTACAACCACAAAAATTAAATTTATATAGAAATTAAAGTGGCGTTTAAGCGCTGTGTTTTGCTCATAGTCCAATTATTTAATTTTTATAATTTTGTAAAGTATAGTACTTTTTTTTGATTTTTAATTATGTATTTTTTTCTAATTATTATTTCTGAATTAATTTTGGAATTTATTAGTAGATTTTGTTTTTGGTATTAATTG
Source organism: Rhamphomyia laevipes (assembly GCA_963920725.1). Taxonomy (NCBI): domain Eukaryota; kingdom Metazoa; phylum Arthropoda; class Insecta; order Diptera; family Empididae; genus Rhamphomyia; species Rhamphomyia laevipes. The sequence continues at coordinate 79,303,067 of OY987255.1, read as the reverse complement.
ATTTTGTTAATTATTAGTAGATTTTTCTTTTTTTTTATTTTGATTACTTTTTTTGGTGGTAGTTAGTAAAAATTTAAATTGTAATAAATAAACATTATTTTAGCGGACGGCGCCCAGACCTGTCCGGACAGCCAACGTGCTAAATGTTAAGGTATGTTTAAATTTAATAAAAAAATTAGAGTGGTTAAAAAGAAAAAAAAATATTGCCATACGAAAAGCAAGGAATTTTGATTAATTGCCATCAGGAAGGATTTTTCAAAATAGTTTTAATGATTATGAATGTTTCAATTAAATTATAAATTCTTGAATAAAAAAAAACGATTGGACCGGTGGAGAAAATTTTGTTATTATTATGAAGTTCCATTTTTTTTTGTGAAGGTTTTAGAATGTCTGGCTAAGGCCACCTGTACCGCCATGGATTGATGCCGTCAGACCGTATTTCCCCTATTCCCCTTCCTTAGGTTTGATGATGATTCGATTTGCAGGTAGGGTCGATTGGTGACCCACGCCCCACAGATTGTGCTAAGCCGGCAAAAAGGAGGAAATCCCAATCGGTCCTTGAAACTTTCAAGGTTTTTTTTTGGATATAAATTTGGTCTTGTTCCTTGGTGGTCCGCGGTTGTGGATCACTCAAGACCTGGCGCCCGCATAATTGAAAACCTTGGAAGTTTCTAAATCGCGTCTCCTCTGCAATTTCGGTAGTAACCCGACCCTCTTGGTTTTAAAAAAAATTATTATTTTTTTTTTAAATTATTTTTTTTGTATATAGTTTTTTTTTTGGGTTGAAAAACCAGTGGCGCTCCAAATTTTTCTTGTTGAGTGGGCCAAAGATTTTTTTTTTTTGGTCGAAGTGTGTAATGGTGCACGGGTACCATTGCTACCCCACAAAATAAAATAAAGTTTAAATAGAATTAACATGCCAAAGCCAAGTGGTGTCCTCCGGTTCTGTTGCAATTTTTCAACCGAACTGTGCGGTGTAATAAACTTAATAAGAAAACGCTTTATCCAACTAGTTTTGAGCGACAAAAGTCTCATTATTGACGAACATTCTCGATAATAAAACAATTTCAGCACTTGAATCAACTTCACCTAAATACTTAAGAACAGCTAATTTTTTGGAAATTATCCGAACATGGTTTACCATTATGAACAATAGATCAACTATAATGGGTAAAATTAAACGAGATAAATGGATGTGTTATTTTGTCTAATGATACCTTTCAAGTGAAATTTTTAAAACGTTTTGTTAGCTGGTTAGAGCATTGGAAATCTTACAATAGTCCTGATACGAGTCTGACAAAAGAAACATTTAATTCGTAAATTATAACCACTAGAGGATTAAATAAAATAATCGAAGTAGCTTTTCAAAATTATGGGATTAATTTTTTTTTTTGCCTGGTAAATCTCAAACCGAGGATTTAGAACGTCGATTTGGACAATATCGTAATTTAAACGGATGTAATTTCGCAATTTCGTACTAAGATATTCACGAATCTGAGAAAAAACTTCGAATTCGAAGATTAGTAAAGGATTACGCTGATTAATTGATCCTTTCTAATTATTCAAACTTCACTAAAACTGAAATTAATCTTGATGACTTTGAACACATACTTTGACCAATTTAAAAAATGATGACACTGCATTTCGATACGTTTGTGGTTATGCTACGCATTCTATTTCCAAAAAAGTTTCGTGTATAAAGTGTCAACATTTAATCGTAGAAAGTAAAGGTAAGATAAATATTTTGATTTCTTGCAAAGAGGTGGGTTGATTGTGCCAACACAAAATTCTTATTTCATATTATTTCTTATGAATGCAATTTTTGATGAAATACTTCGAGATGAAATTACTAAAACTAAATTTCTGCAATATGAATCAAAAAAAAGTTTTGATAAAACAGACTGTTTTAACATTGATTTTAATGAATTTTGCGAATGTGGACAATCATACTTACAAATTTATGATAAATTGTTATCTATTTTTAGTAATATTTTATTGAATAATTTTACTAAAAAATAAACTCTTTAATTAGTACAAATAAAGAAAATGAACCAAACTCAAGGAAAAGAAAGGCAGAAATTTTTGAGAAGTCAAATAAAACACTTAAACAAATTAATTTATAAATGTGATTAATTATTATTTATTTTATATTTTATTTTTATTATGAATGTATTATTATGAATTTCGAAATTTTTATTTATGCTATTAAGGCCCGTATGACATTGTCTTGTAAATTTGATATTTTTCAGAAACAATCCATTTAGAGCGAGTGGTAAAATTTGTTATATTACAAAAATATATAAGTGCGAGTAACAAGCTATATTGTAAACAAAACATTTCTGTCAAATAAAAATCCAAAAAAAAACCCGAAAAATTTCCATGTCATGGAAATTTAAATTTTTAATCAATAATTTATTTCAAAATCAAAACAATAAAAAATATCTTTTACAAAAATAAAAAAAAAAATATATTTGACAAAATTAATACGATACTATAGTTGTCTATCATTGAAAAATATTTCTGTTTTAGCCGCACAAATAGAAATTTTTTAGTTTTTTTTTTTTGATTTTTTCAATCCACTGTCATACGGGCTTAAGAATGTATTATATAATGTACATAATGAATTTTTTATTTATTTGTTTATTATTATGAATTTGAAAATTTTTATTTCTTTCATAAAACCAATAAATGCATGAAGCATAAAAACTCATGAAATCAAAATATACAAAGATTATTTATTTTATTATAAATTATATATTAAATTAAATTTAAATTATTTGTGGTGCCGATAAGTAACTAAAGAAAAAATATTTCCCAACATTTTATATAAATATTATAAAAAATATAAATAACTATTGACTGACAGGTCCTATTTCAACTTGACATAGTTGTCAAAAATTGGCTGGCTCCGGCTTGTTAATTATATTCGGCTTAGATAATATCTAATATATCTTTGACTATATAATATATTGACTGATAACAGCCAACTTCATTAGCAAAACAAACATCTATAGCTCTTGTAACAGCAAAGCGTCAGGTTTACAACTAAAACAAACGTCAAAACAGGTTAAAAAAAACTATAATGACCTGTGTTTTGTGATTATTTTAATTACAAGAAACAAAATTATAAGAAGTTAATTTGATTTAAAATTTCAAAGTGTATGATGAAAAGGAAATAAAGAGTTTAAAAGCTAAAACTATACGACAGAAGCGTACAATTACAAAGCATCGAACTTTATTTGCGAGCCTCAAACAAAAAAAATTAATCACTGAAGACGCAGAGGGAGTGCTGCAGGTAACAAAAAAAGAAATCCAGGCATAGATTTAATAAATATTTTTTGAATTGTATATTATGGAATTGTTTATTATCAAAGATTTTAAAACTAAGATTCCTACTTAACAAACAAACTTTCAATTTTTTTTCTATAGCTCTGGTCTAGTAACATTGGGATATGTATAGAAAAGTTTTGTACGTATAGGATATCTTAATAGTTTTAAAATCTTTGATATTATTATACACTTTTATTTACTAAATATTTTTTGAATTCTATATTAATTTATATCACATTGGAAAACAGTATTCACTAAAAAAACATAAATTATATTTACGAGAAAATTTAACGAAATACATACATGGGGCAATAAATAATAGAAATCATTGTTTTATTTCAATTTTTTCATATTTTTCAAAAAAAACATAAATATATAGACCATACCAACGAAAATGTTCCCGCTAGAGGCGTGAAGTGTATTTATAGGACAGAATCTGACGTTTCTGTAAAATCCTATCGCCGTTTAACCAGTATTATTTATTGTTGTTGAAAAATGGATAAAAACAATAAAAATATAGGTAATATTTTATAAATTTTATTTTATATTACAATAAGAATAAATCTAACATAATTAAAACATATTTTTAGCTGAGTTGAAGGCGAAACTTAAGCACAAGGGCTCCAAAACTTCTGGCAACAAAAAAAAACTGATTAAAAGGTTAGTTAGTTTTTGTCTAAATAAGTAAACATAACCGTAAAGATAATAATAATAAGAGTTCTTATGAAGAACAAAAAATTTAATCTTTTTTATTTTCTATCGCATCCACCAAAGAAACCTCGCATCCAATAAAGCTTTTATATTTAAAAAAAAAATATGTGTAAAGAAAGAGAGAGTTTAAAATATTTTCTTTGTGCTTTATTTTTGAAAACAACTTTTCTGTTATTTTTATGCTATACTATTATTGTTTGTAAATGAGAAATATTTTTATGCGTTTGCATAGAACAATTTTTGCGTAGACAAATAATTATCATTTTAATAGTTCATTATTCATTTTGGTTATTATTAATATTTTCGGTGGTTTTTTTAGTTTGGGAGTTCCCTCGCCTCTCCCTTATTAAATAAAAACTTAGTAATAAAAGTAATTATTTCAAAAATCGGGTGGTTTTTTTAGTTTGGGAGTTCCCTCTCCTCTCCCTTAATAAATAAAAACTTAGTAAAAAAAAAACTAATTAATAATTTTATTACTTTGTAACTGAAGCATATTTTTTGAATTTTATTGCTTAATTATTTTCAGTTTTGAATCCATTTGATATTCCGAAATGGAGATTTTATGGGTTCTCCACAAACAATGTTTTCTTAGAAGAATAACTATAAAATTATCTAATAGATTTAAATGATGTTGTAAACATGTATTTTCATCATTAAACCAATCATTAAAAAGAATAATTTTATTTGTTATTGAAATACATCGCTCTATTATACTATTTTTTATATTTTTTATATGAGGACTAGTTTCTAATACTTCTTTAAATATTTTAAAATTTAGCTTTAAAACATTAAAGAAAAAATCAGTAGGAGAATTTAATTTTCCAAAGCAGGAAGCTATTGGAGTAATTTTTATAATATATAAATGTTTGGGAATCATTAATAAATGAAATAGTGTCATCAGAATTCCTAATTTTATTGCTACACATATCACAATTGTTTTTCAATAAAAATTTGTTTATAATGTATCCTCCAAAATAACAAAGAGAAGGATCTTCTATTGTATATTCAACATCATTTAAATTCTCCATTTGAAAATTGTTTATTATTTCATCGTTGAAATCGTTATTGTTTTCTATTTCTCCATATGTGGTAAAATTCTCATTTGTAGAAATATATTTAAACAATAAATTCTCGCCGCAACCCACTTTTAAATATATTTTTGTTATATGGTTTTCTACTATTTAGGCAATCAAATACTTTGTTAATTTTTGACAATAAAATCTGCCGTAGAAATTGATTATGATGACGTAGATGTGGTAAAATAATTTAATTGAGATGCAGTTCTAATTGCCGAAGTGCAAGTATGGCTTAATACCTGAGTTGCAAAACTAACTTTCATCTTCTGCCAATTATTTGGATAAACATGGTGTAAAGTCAGCTTTGGACACATTTTGGTTGAATTTTTTTTTCCATAGCATATAGCTCCTTTACGCAATCCCAACTTACTTTACCATCTATACATTCTATATCTCTTTTTAGTAATGTATTTCTGACCGACTTTATTAAATGTGGAACGTCATAAATAAAATATACTTTTTTGCTATCTATGCTAATAAAAAAGTTTTGTTTTTCACCATTTCGCAGAGTTTTAAAAGCACTGTGCCAGGGCTCCAATAATAGAAGTGAACAATACATCGAATGTTGAAACCAATATCGGAGCAAAATTGTATATTGCTTTGTATTAATTGAGTTAATTTCCAGCTACCAAACAATACTCTAATTATAAAAACACAAACTTGTTTTCCCAGAATATTATCTATAAAACCTATAATTTCATCCTTGACACTATCATAGTTTAATTCTCGGGGGATGGCTACTTCATCAAAAATGAGAACAGCTTTCATGGTAGCATCATCAAAAGAAGTTATGATATTCTTTAAACTTTCAGAAAATTGTTGGTTAAAACCTGGGCAAACATTTTTGATCGGTATCCAACGATAAATTGAAGCTAGAGAAGGAAGATTGATACGAAGATGGTTTATATGCTGCGGGAGATTTAAAATGGAAATTTTGTGCTAATATCCGTTCATTATCATTCCATACACATTATTTAGACCTACACCTCAATATCATTGTAGCTAAAAAAATTCCATTTGGGTTAACACCTGGCAAATCGTTGATAACTTGAGGCAGTTGTAATTTTATTTTATTTTTTAACAATTTATTCTTTAATCTCTGTTACCTAGGAACTGATTTATTATTTTGAAAGGAACGTCGGTTTTTTTAATAAAATCTTTACATTTTTGTAATTTTTCAATAGTTTTTCATATTTTTGTTAAATATCAAGCAAGATTTACATGTCTCATTATCTTTGGTTTCAATAACCGGGTATCCGGGATCGTAATTTTGAAATTCTTCAAAATGTTAAGTGACTAGTGAAAGGTTGGTTATTATACAATGGTCGATATGTTTGTCCTGAAAATATAACCGGAATAATATGATCAATATTATCGGAAGATTGATTTGCAGAATTAATTTCAATTTCTGCACAATTATTTAAGAGCAATGTAGGGACCGTATTTTTTCTTAAATATTTTTTACCTATATATTTTTTTTCAAAATGGGACCCACAAATGTTCGCATTTTTAGGATTTGGTGGTTCTTTTAAACCACAAGCTTCCATCCAAATTGGATATTTTTCAGTGTCAATAGATGGAAATTTAAAAAAATTACAATTTTCAGATGATCTTTTCGAAATTCTACATGATGGAATTTCACATCTAACACCCCATATTTTTTTTTTATTCATTTTTTTCTTTAATTACGCATAGTCTGCTTACAACAAAACCAAAACAAAAATGAATAATGAAATATTAAAATGATAATTATTTGTCTACGCAAAAATTGTTCTATGCAAACGCATAAAAATATTTCTCATTTACAAACAATGATACTTGAGCATAAAAATAACAAAAAAGCTGTTTTCAAAAATAAAGCATAGAGAAAATATTTTAACCTCTCTTTTTTTACACACATATTTTTTTTTAAATATAAAAGCTTTATTGGATGAGAGGTTTCTTTGGTGGATGCGATAGAAAATAAAAAACTTATTAAATTTTTTGTTCTTCGTAAGAACTCTTGTTATTATTATCTCTACGACATAACTAATTGAAAAATAATTTCAAATTTTTAGACTGTATAGTATACCGTCTGTACAAATTCAACGTGATGGTGATCCATTTTTACCATTTACCAATATGAAGACTTTAAAAAGTACAGACCCCAAAAATATAATTTTTTCATTACCCGCCATAAATAGTTGGTTTAATAAAAACCTAGCTTTAGGTAGTTTAAAAAAAGGACGCACGATGGGATTAAATGGATTTGTGATATGTGTTGAATGCAACTTAGGCACAGAAAATGAAATGTTTTTTAAATGCAAGTGCAAGGCTGAAATGAAAAAGAATTGTATTTATACCTCACTAATTTGTATAAAAAGTGATGAAATCATTAAAGTCAATTGTCAATGTGTAGCAGGAGATGGACTGTCTGCTGCTTGTAAACACGTAGGAGCATGCTTGTATGTTATTGAACATTGATATAGATACAACTGCCAGCAGAAAAGTGCACTTTAATGGATATTTAAATGATAACTGCTACACAGAATTTCCTGCTTTCGATATACTTAATAATGTAAATAAAATTCAATGGAAGATCGGAAAAACGTTAAAGAAATGACAACCAGACAATCAAATTGTAAATTATGGAAAACTATACGTCTCACCAGAATAACAGCTTCGTTTGCAGGTGAAATTGTTAAAACAGTTAAGTCAGGCAATTTCTCCACGTCAATTTGTAAAAGGATTTATAATCCTCCAGTGTTGAATGTTCCTGCTGTTGTTTATGGTCAAAAAACAGAACCCATTGCTTTTAAATTATACGCTTCTATAGTTAGTATTTTTTTAAGTTTAAGAAAATGTGGAATTTTTATAGATTCTGAAAGGAATTATTTGGCAGCATCACCTGATGGTATAGATATCCACAACAAATTCATAATAGAAATAAAGTGTCCTTATACTGCTAAAAATTGTGATAAATTACCTTATATAAAAAATAATAAATTGTTAAAAAACCATAATTATTATTACCAAGTGCAAATTCAATTACACGTAACAAAAACAAAAATGTGTCACTTTATAGAGTATAGTAGTAATGTAGGTTTTTTGCACACAGAAACATTGTTTTATGACCAAATCTTTGTTAATGATTGTATCAATCATATTGACTTATTTTATAAGAAAGTTTTTTGTGCAAAATATGTAAAAAACAAATTGTTGTGATTCTAGATATAGTTTATTTAAAAAAAAAAAAAGTATTATTATATAAAATTGTTGTGATATACATAATCAAGATATAGTTTATTGAAAAAAAAACAAAGGATTATTATATGTGTATAAACATATAATATTATAACAAAATGAATTAAATGTTATTATAATTATCTTCTTGTTTATTAATTACACATGTTTCTTTTACTAGATTAACGTGGATACTTTTTGGTAAATTTTGACTTGGAATTGAATTTTTTTTTAATGTTTTGTTCAATCCTGGAAAGTTTTTTTTTAATATTCACATATTCTTATAAAGTACAACATGTTGTACCTAGCTGACTGCGAGTCTTGGTAATCCACGTCTTTAAAATGTTTACTACATACAACTGCTGTTAGTGAAGGTTTCTTTCCTTTTCGAATATCCATTGTTTTTTAAGTGCAGTTAATTTTGGAAATCTATGAAATTTAATATTTTCTCCCGCTCGATATAGGCTTCTGCATTGGGGTACACAATAAATTGGCATTTTCAAAATTTAGTGATATTAAATAAATTTGTATAAAATTATAATTTATTTTGTACTGCAACTACTTTAATTTAACTATTTAACTATTTAATTATTACAAATGGTAAAAAAAACGCATACAATTAGTATTATATAAAATGTCAACCACATATGTTATCCTATAAACGCTTAATGGGACATCTGGTGGCAAACAAATTGTCATGATCTATTAAAAAAACAGATAATAGTAGCTCAATCTAGCGACAAGACAATTAAAATTTTGATTTCATTATCTTGTCGCTAGATTCAGCTAGTATTATTGTGTATTATACCCTAATTTAGTTATTTTTCTGGCCGATCTGGCTAGTGCGCCACAGATCCTTAGAGCTTAGAGTATATAGAATAGGAGAAGTTATAATATAAATCTTAGAGTAAATATACAGGAGACGCTATATCAATAAAATCGTGTCTCCGTTTTTTCTGGGGGGAAAGGAGATGTTATTTATAGTGACGGTTTCAGAAACTGAAGCTAGTGTATAAAAGCTCTTTTTATTTAAGAAAAGCTCATTTTATTTTAGTAAAGCTTTTTTTTATTAATTTAATTAATTTGAATAAAAAATTTATATTTTTGAAATGAGTTATGAAAATGAAATATATAACATATATTTCTTAATAAAAACTATTTTATTGTTGTTTTGCAATAAATAATAATATTAAAAAGGAATGTTGAATTGTTAAATAATTCCGTCTGAAATAATAAGTGCCTCGAAAAAGAAAATCCTGACTACGACACTGTTACAAAAATTTTGCTAATTGAAAGCTGTTTTGAATTTCATACATAGCTCTTAACAGATAATTTTGACAGCAAATGTGCGGTATATTGACAACTAAATATCCGATATTTTGACAAGTAAACGCTCTAAAAAACGGCGACAGAGTTCGTAGGGGCAAAATAGCATTATAGCGTCTCTTGTATATTTACTCTAAAGATATGAATTTGCTCCCACAAGCTGTGTCAGACGATTTTAGTTGTCAGAAATTTTCAGATTGCTGTCAAACATTTCGAGATTGGTTGTCCAAAATTTTCAAGTTAAAGCTTTTTAATTTTCAAGAACAGCTTTTGGAAAAGTGCTAATTTTTGACATATAATAAAAATATTTTGTTAAATATTGTAAAATAAGTTAAAATATATAAAAAAACGTTAGTGATAATAGTAAAAAAGTGATTAATAAGCAATAAAAATGTATTATTGTGTTGTTGAAGGGTGCAAGAATCATTTATTTAATCAAATACGGGGAAATTTAGGAGATACTCTTTACAAGTAAATATATAAAATTTAATATGTTATTACTAATATTTAAAAGGGTTTTTATTAATAAATATACTTTTTCTTAAATAGACATTAAAATATATCCACCTTTCATTCAATAAAGCCTTTAAAAATTGTAATAAAAATACGATATTTTTATAACCACAAAAAAAATTAAATTTGAAAAAGCTTCAAAATGGAAAATTTATAAACAGTGATGTACTCAGAATAATTTTTTTTTGGGGCTTACTTTTTTTTGTGATGAATTATCGAAATAAAATATATTTTAGATTTCCTAAAGATGTGGTGATGTGTATGCAATGGCATGCTGCTGTTAATTTAAGACCGGATGATTATCGTGTAACTTATAGACTGTGTGCGTTACATTTTAAGGTCGATGATTTTAAAAATCCTAAATGTTCAGGACGCAAGTTACTGATTAACACAGCGGTGCCTTCTCTTCATCTGGTAAGTTATATAATTTATTATTTATATATATTATATATGAAATATTGAAAAATTTATGTTTTCAGAGGATAAGTTATTATTTCAATTCTAATTTTCAATATTTAATTTTAATTTCACTTTTATCTTTTACTATTATTTTATCTTTTACTATTGAGTATTATTTAATACTTATTCTTTTTCTTATTCTTATCTATATTTTTTATCTCATGAATGATTTCCTTATTCTTATCAACAATAATGCAGCAAAGAGACAATGAAAACCAACCTAATTGTATGGTGGAAAGTAGACCAGTCGTAATGAATGTATGTTAAATCATTTTTATTTTAGCCAATAATAGTATTGGTTTACCGCGCTGCACGTCTAATTGGGGTAGCTTAAGCCGGAAAATAGGGGGGTTCACAAATGCGCGTAACATTCATACAAAAATTGCGTGCAAAAATTAACTAAATAAAACAAATAAAAATTCAAAGATAAAATATGCTAATAAAATTAATAGAAAAAATAAAATAAACTACTCTAATTTTTAAATTCCCTAAAACTAACATGTAATACCAAAATTAGATAATTATGTACAATAAAATGGATTTAGATGTTTACCATTTTAAATTTTACCCACCCAACCATGTGATCAATACTAAAAACCAAAAATAATACTACATGTATGATCACCCTAAATATTATTCAAAACTACTTACTTACTTAATCATTACAACAAAAAAAATTCTTAAATCCTGCGAAGGAAAAATAAAAAAAAACTTATTTAAAAAGAGACATTATTTCGTCCATTTTGAAAATAATTTTATTTAAAAAAAATCCAAAATAAATTCAACAAAAAAATTTTGTACAGTATATACAAATATAAAATAATTCTGATAAATAAAAAAAATAACTTTACAATAAAAATTCTAATCAAAATTAATATATTTTACAACAACAACTAATAATTAAAATTTTGTTGTTGTAATTAATATATATTATTTAGGAAGCCATTAATTATTATTACAAATTCAAATAATTGTACACACCCTTTATACTACTTTAACGATTCTGATCGCCTAGTATAAATTATTCATATTCCTATTCGAATATGAGATTCTACTTTATTTGAATTTATATTAAAATTAAATACAAAAATCTTCAAAATATAGATAAAAAAAAATATAAAATTAATAAAATTCAAAAAAAAAAATAAACTAAATTGACCAACTAAATAACTCAAAAATTATATATAAAAAAAACTTAATGCATATTACACTAACAACTATTTGTTACAATTTTGTTGTTGTAATCAATATGAATGGAGAAGCCATTAATATTATAAATTCAAATAATTTTACATATGCAATTTGTACTACTTTAACGATTCTGATCGCCTAGTACAAATTATTCATATAAGAAATATGAAATGCTTATTTGAGTTTATAAATAAATAAAATTAGATAAATCTTCAAAATATAAAAAAAATAAAATTAAAGAAAATAAAATCGAATTGAATTTAATAAAAAAAATCTGAATTCTATATTAAAAATAAATAAATTAAAATATGGCAGAATATTCCATATAAATAAAACAAAAAAAAATAAAACCTAAAATTGAAATTTCTTGAACTAAAACTAAAACGTCCTAAGAAATCACGTAATTAAATTATATATATATATTATATGAAAAATAAAAATAAAAACCAAAAATTAAATATATATATATATATATATATATGAAAAAAAAATATAAAATCAAAAATCAAATATATATATATGTATATGAAAAATAAATAAAACCAAAAATTAAATATATATATATGTATATGAAAAATAAATAAAACCAAAAATTGCCAAGATTTCCTAAGCCGTAAAATTTTAGGGCATTTACTAGGAAATCCCAAGTAAAAATAAAAAAATAAAAAAATAAAATAAAATTAATAAAATAAATAGTTTGAATTAAAGTAATAAAATCATCGCGAAAATAAAAAAAATTAAATAATTAGGAATGAATTCAAATTTCTATTTTCGTAAATAGCCAGGTAATACCAGACTATTAATAAAAGTAGAAAGTGAATTCCAGGGAATACCTGTCTTCCATATCAACTTCAATTTATGACTGTTCACTTTTTTTTCCTACCACCGATTTTAAGGGTATTTATATCATTTTGAACAATGAATTTGGATAGCTGTTATTACAAAATAACGTTTATTTCAAAGTAAATTACAGAAATCTAATAACATCATTACTAATACATATAAAATGTAAGTAAATTAATTTTAAAGATTAATGAACTTACTGAATTCTATTAGAATTCAAAAAAAAAATGATCAAAATGATACATTAGGTAAATTCCCTAAAATCAGGTAAAACATAAATAGGATTCCCTATTTACAATCATAATAATTTTTAATCCATAAATTTATTTTTGTGTAGATAAACTACAAATTTTCTTTTTGCCAATAATTTATTTTTATGTTGGAACGTGGAACTTGCTCAGATCGATAAGTTCTACACTCCACAAGTTCTACACGGGTTTGTAACTTAACTTCCAAAATCGATACACCTAAAATTATGCAATTCGAAAATCTTGGTGTACAATTTTTAATTCTTCATATACAAAAAAATGAACCATTACAGAACAGATACGTTGGCGGTTATTACCAGCGAAACGGAACTGTATGATGGTTTAATGAAAAAAAATAATAATTAATCCCGATATAGTTCAAGAAATTTTTATATTATAATACAATACTTATAAAAAAAAAATAAAAAAAAAAAACTTAATAACTAAAAAAAATAATTCAAAAAAAAAAAAAAATTCAAAATAAAAAAAAAATAATTCAAAATAATAAAAAAATAATTCAAAATAATAAAAAAATAATTCAAAATAATTCAAAAAAAAATAATAAAAAAATAAAAAATAATAAAAAAGAAATAATTAAATCTTCATCCAAATATTTTAATATCCATCTGATCGATAAGTCGGAAGGCTTTGGCTACTTCCTCCGTGATACACTCATCTGGGACCGCTTGAAGTGGTAATTGATGTTGACGTTGTTGTTGGAACTGATGAATCTGTTTTTTCTGTTGGTTTTGCTTGCGTTGCTGCCGATTATTGAACCACATACCTTCACAAGTCTGCATGTCATACAGCGTTTCCCTTAGGTTACGTGGTGGGGCCGGTGGAAGCGGTGGACGTGGTGTTGTACGTGGTGGTAGCTGAGATTGAGGGAGAAATTCGAGCTCAGCAGCGTGCTCTGGAGGTGATACCTCCGTCTCATCTGGACTATCTTTCAGATGCTCAGGAGTGGTAGGAGTCCGAGGGATATCCCAGGACAAGTACTCCTCCAACTCACTCTCGTCCATCATTATTGTTAAACTGAAATATATAATTTTGTTAATTTATTCTCCCTACATTCTAATGGATATGGAAATCTGGCAATTTTCGTTGAGTTCACATATACATATATATACACATACTCTAAAATTAATAAACAAAAGCCTTTTCCCTAATATTATATACAAAAAAAATCATTAATACACAGCGAAAGTAAGTTTAAATAACATAATACTAATTTTGGGTACAGAAAAGAAAAAAAACTAATTAATAAACTCGATTATACATATGAACATAAACTAAATTAAAGTAAATCACAATTCTATGTTGCATTATAATTAATCATTATTAGATACAAATGTCGGTCAGAATTCGGCTAAATACGGCCAAATCTCCGCATGTCCATTACAATTTGCATACTAAAATTTTCGTTAAAATCCACGCATAAAACATAATCTATTCAATGTAATTTATTTAATAAACATTAGTCATTTTATCATATAATTACCAGAATCAAATTTGCCGGTCGGAATTTAGCTAAGTACAGCCAAATCTCCGAATTTCCATTGCGAAACCGATACTAATAATACAACAACAAAATTACTAATAACTAAAACTTATTTGTAAATAATCAAAGTAATTCAAAACTTTGGAAATCTACTAGCACCACATTTGCCGATCGGAATTTAGCTAAGTACAGCCAAATCTCCGCATGTCCATTGCGAAACCGATACTATAGAACGCCAAAAATTCAAAATACAATCAAATTTACAGATAAATTTCCTGAAACTACACTAATAATTTTATATATTATTCCTATATAGATACAATACTAATACAAAACGTCAAACCTAATAATGGACGTTAATTAGCTACAAAAAAAAACCAAATTGAAACGTATTTCCGAAAATTAAAATTTCAACCTATGAATCAATATTTAATCACTACAAGGATAATACATAAAATATTAATAAATAAAAATCGAGTGCCAGAAACCTTGATGTTCTTCAGGTTCTTTCTTGTGCATCATTTGTAATAAACAAATGTTCCACTTTTCTAGACACCTTGGTTACTTTCAAGTCCCTTTTCGGGATACTTATCAGGTCCCTGCTCGGGCGCCATTTGTAATGAATGTATGTTAAAATCATTTTTGTTTTTGCCAAATATAATATTGGTATATTAGAAATAAATCAATTATTGTTAAAACATTTACTTCATGTTCCTACTCTGACGCCATTTGCAATGAATGTATGTACATTTCATGTCCCTGCTCGGGCGCCATTTGTAATGAATGTATGTTAAATCATTTTTTACTTCTGGTCCCTGCTCGGGCGCCATTTGTAATGAATGTATGTTAAATCATTTTTATTTTAGCCAATAATAATATTGGTTTACCGCGCTGCACGTCTAATTGGGGTAGCTTAAGCCGGAAAATAGGGGGGTTCACAAATGCGCGTAACATTCATACAAAAATTGCGTGCAAAAATAAACTAAATAAAACAAATAAAAAATCAAAGATAAAATATGCTAATAAAATTAATAGAAAAAATAAAATAAACTACTCTAATTTTTAAATTCCCTAAAACTAACATGTAATACCAAAATTAGATAATTATGTACAATGAAATGGATTTAGATGTTTACCATTTTAAATTTTACCCACCCAACCATGTGATCAATACTAAAAACCAAAAATAATACTAAATGTATGATCACCCTAAATATTATTCAAAACTACTTACTTACTTAATCATTACAAAAAAAAAAATCTTAAATCCTGCGAAGGAAAAATAAAAAAAAACTTATTTAAAAAGATACATTATTTCGTCCATTTTGAAAATAATTTTATTTAAAAAAAATCCAAAATAAATTCAACAAAAAAATTTTGTACAGTATATACAAATATAAAATAATTCTGATAAATAAAAAAAATAACTTTACAATAAAAATTCTAATCAACATTAATATATTTTACAACAACAACTAATAATTAAAATTTTGTTGTTGTAATTAATATATATTATATAGGAAGCCATTAATTATTATTACAAATTCAAATAATTGTACACACCCTTTATACTACTTTAACGATTCTGATCGCCTAGTATAAATTATTCATATTCCTATTCGAATATGAGATTCTACTTTATTTGAATTTATATTAAAATTAAATACAAAAATCTTCAAAATATAGATAAAAAAAAATATAAAATTAATAAAATTCAAAAAAAAAAATAAACTAAATTGACCAACTAAATAACTCAAAAATTATATATAAAAAAAACTTAATGCATATTACACTAACAACTATTTGTTACAATTTTGTTGTTGTAATCAATATGAATGGAGAAGCCATTAATATTATAAATTCAAATAATTTTACATATGCAATTTGTACTACTTTAACGATTCTGATCGCCTAGTACAAATTATTCATATAAGAAATATGAAATGCTTATTAGAGTTTATAAATAAATAAAATTAGATAAATCTTCAAAATATAAAAAAAAAAAAAATTAAAGAAAATAAAATCGAATTGAATTTAATAAAAAAAATCTGAATTCTATATTAAAAATAAATAAATTAAAATATGGCAGAATATTCCATATAAATAAAACAAAAAAAAATAAAACCTAAAATTGAAATTTCTTGAACTAAAACTAAAACGTCCTAAGAAATCACGTAATTAAATTATATATATATATTATATGAAAAATAAAAATAAAAACCAAAAATTAAATATATATATATATATATATGAAAAAAAAATATAAAATCAAAAATCAAATATATATATATGTATATGAAAAATAAATAAAACCAAAAATTAAATATATATATATGTATATGAAAAATAAATAAAACCAAAAATTGCCAAGATTTCCTAAGCCGTAAAATTTTAGGGCATTTACTAGGAAATCCCAAGTAAAAATAAAAAAATAAAAAAATAAAATAAAATTAATAAAATAAATAGTTTGAATTAAAGTAATAAAATCATCGCGAAAATAAAAAAAATTAAATAATTAGGAATGAATTCAAATTTCTATTTTCGTAAATAGCCAGGTAATACCAGACTATTAATAAAAGTAGAAAGTGAATTCCAGGGAATACCTGTCTTCCATATCAACTTCAATTTATGACTGTTCACTTTTTTTTTCCTACCATTGATTTTAAGGGTATTTATATCATTTTGAACAATGAATTTGGATAGCTGTTATTACAAAATAACGTTTATTTCAAAGTAAATTACAGAAATCTAATAAAATCATTACTAATACATATAAAATGTAAGTAAATTAATTTTAAAGATTAATGAACCCACTGAATTCTATTAGAATTCAAAAAAAAAATGATCAAAATGATACATTAGGTAAATTCCCTAAAATCAGGTAAAACATAAATAGGATTCCCTATTTACAATCATAATAATTTTTAATCCATAAATTTATTTTTGTGTAGATAAACTACAAATTTTCTTTTTGCCAATAATTTATTTTTATGTTGGAACGTGGAACTTGCTCAGATCGATAAGTTCTACACTCCACAAGTTCTACACGGGTTTGTAACTTAACTTACAAAATCGATACACCTAAAATTATGCAATTCGAAAATCTTGGTGTACAATTTTTAATTCTTCATATACAAAAAAATGAACCATTACACAGTTAATGTAAGTTTTAGTTATTAAAGTAAAAAATATATTAATTTTTATATTATATTTAGAAATTGAATATAAGTATGCCAACTACATTTACAGAGAGATTGGTTTTGCAGGAAAATAGACCATTTACTGTAGGTTTTAAATATATATATTTAAAATAAATTAATGTTTATATATTTAGAATAATTTCACATTGCCGTCATTTGAAAATAAATCTATGTGGTTAAAACGAGCATTAATGACAACAACAGATGATGATTTGGCTATTTCTCCACGTAAAATTAAAAAACAGTGCACAGTTTTAAGAGAAGCTGTAAAAAATCGAAATAGAACAGTAAATACTCTGCAACAAAAACTGAAAAGAAAAGTGAAAAAAATCAAATCTCTGCAATCAATGTTACATAATTTGAAAAATCAAAACTTCATTAATTTTGAAGACTCAATTTTATTAAATAACATAGGTAGTGGTAATAAACAATTGTTTCTTCGGCAATTGATGAAATGTAACTATAAAAATCTACCACAGAAATATTCACAAGAACTGCGATCTTTTGCATTGAATTTTAATTTTTTGTCACCCAAAGGTTATGAATATGTTAGGAAAACTTTCAATTCAAGTTTACCGCATATTCGAACATTAAGTACTTGGTACCAATGTTTTGAATGCGAGCCAGGGTTTACAGCTGAATCTTTTAAAAACATTGCCTGCAATGTTGAAAATGCAAGAACTGCTGGTGAAAAATAATTTTAAATGTGGTGTTTGATGAAATGGCTATTCGAAAACAACAAGAATGGGATGGGAAACAATTAATTGGTTGTGTCGATATTGGTGATGGTGGTAAAAGCGATGTTATGGCAAGCCAAATCTTAGTATTTATGGCTGTATGTATCAATCGTAGCTGGAAAATACCTTTAGGATATTTTCCAATTGCTTCACTAAATAGTGAACAAAAAAAATATGGTGAGGCTATGCATTGAAAATATATTGGCTACAGGTGCAGAAGTTGTGGGTGTTACTTTTGATGGTACATCCACTAATATTACACCATGGCCTTGCTGAGCTGCAACATCTTGAATATTGAAAGTAAACCGTCATTTCAAATACATAACCAAGATATTTTAGTTATTCCTGATACTGTCCATATGTTGAAATTAGTCAGAAATGCTTTTGGAGACTTTAAAATATTTAAAAATGAGCTAAATGAAACGATCGATTGGAAGTACATAGTGAGTCTGCTTAATTTGCAAGACGAAGAACAGCTTCACGTTGCAAACAAGTAATAGAATATTTTTTTTTATTAAATAATATGCTTAACTATTTTTAATACATAATAATTTTAATAGGTTACGGAGTGCTCATGTATATTTTAGGAATCAAAAAATGCGAGTACGATTGGCAGTGCAATTGCTAAGCAAATCTGTGGCTGATACTTTACATTTTTGCCGCAATGTACTTAAATTGAAAGATTTTGAAGGTAGTGGTCCAACATCAAATTTTATCAGAATTTTCAATAATACGTTTGATGTATTAAATTCAAGAAAGTTTGGTGGTTTTGGGTTCACAGAATCAATTTCAGAAAACAATTATTATAATTTAAAAACATTTACCATAGACACAATAAAGTATATTTCAAATTAAAAAACAAATGAAGGTGTTTATTTAATACAGCACAGAAGGAAAACTGGATTTGTCGGTCTTATTGCTGCGCTGAAAACAATTAAACCCATCTATGATAAGTATGAAAAATAAAAAAAAAAACATTATCAAAATATATAATATTTCGTGCTTAATTAAATTAAACCAAGATCATATTGAATTATTTTTTGGTTCAATCCGGATGAATCTTGGTTATAATAACAACCCAACGGGACGGCAATTTAAAAGTATGTCATAAATAAATTAAATATAGTTTTGTAACATTTAATAAATTATGATTTTTTACAGGTATATATAAACGGTTGCTGGTGAGATGCCAATTAAGGGATGTTGGTATTGGAAATTGTATGCCATTGGAGGATATTAAAATATTATAATTTACATCCAATAACAATGCCTGTGATATTATTATAAATAAAACAACATCTCGGTGTATAATGGTAGATGAGGAAGTACTTAATCAAAACGATTCCGCTTTAGAAAACTATAAAGAGTTTTTGGAAATACCATTATTATCAGAATACTATGAAAAAGTGGTAGAGTACATTAGTGGTTTTGTTGTAAAGAAGTTAAAAAATAAGTTACACTGCGAGCAATGTCTGACAGTTTTGGAAGGGGAATATAATCCAGAATCGTTGATGGCGTATAAAAATAAAGGATTTTTAAATAACCCATCAAATGATGTTACTGTTCTTTGTTTTGCAGTTGAAAAAATACTAAGATATTATAAAACTTCGCTAGAAACAACGAATGATTCTATTTTAACAAATAAATATTTCCAAAAAATTTGCATTGAAACCCAAAATGTTTTATTGGAACAGAATCTTTTTATTCAACAATATCAGCATATGTTTGAAAATAACCACTATAGTTTGTTGATAAAATCTATTATAGATATTTATCTAAATACAAGATATTATTTCATATCAAAAAAAAATCAGAAAAGAACTCCATAAGAAATAAGTTCCAAAAAATCATTTTATTTATGTAAATGTAATTTATAAATTTGTTTATGGTGAAATATATCAGAGCATTATACCTATTGGGGATAGCTCTATAAAAAAACGCGTCGATAGGCTTACCTCAAAGGTGATGTGGTAATAGCCTAAATGTATTTTTAAATTTTTAAAAATACTAAATATTCAGGGCTGATATTTCTGAATAACACAGCGGTTACTGCTATAAATCTTGTAAGTTTTATAACAAGAATGTTTATAATATTATATATAAAATACTGACAATTTTATGTTTTCAAAGGATAAGTTATTATATTATAAATAAAAAATATACTATTACAGTTGTTTTATTTATTTATTTACTTAAAAAAATCAAATAAATTCAAAATTTTATTTATTTGTATTAAGAAAACCTTTTTTCACTCAAAAAAGAGCTTCTACCTTGCCTGCCATTTTTAAAGCCCTCCCTATAAAACAAATCTCTTTTCCCCCCCCCGTAAAATCGTCTGACACTTTTTTATAACTATAGCATCTCATGTTATATATACTCTAAGCATGTTCTAAGCGCAGATCTTGCTCCAATTTTTTAATTTGAAAATATATGAAACTGACAGATGGTTAACAGTCCATATATTATATAGTCAAAGTAATATTTACTTAAATATATGGCCAACTCTCGAATATATGCAGCAGCACCACTTATTTTTTTTTTTTTGAAGGCGAACTAAATTCATATTTCTCTACCCTCTCTCGCATTTTTTTAAAAATTATAAATAAAAATAAATAAAATAAAGTAATTTATATTAAATTTTTTATTTGATTAATTTTTCTTGTAACAATTTTTTCTTGCAAAAATATGTCGTGCAGCAACTAGTAATTCTTTTTGTAAATTTGCTGCTTCTTTCGGCCATAATTCCATTAAGATTAACATTCATTTGACGACGTGAGATGCATGGGTTACTACAGCATCCTGAATGATTATTAAAGTTCTAAAACATAAAGTGAATAAATAGTAAAAAAAATATTTTTTTTTTATGTATAAATTATAATTATAATTGACTTTTCATAGAATGATTAATGATCTAAATATTTTCATAGACTGATCTAAGAATGATGGATACGATGGTTTTTGTACAATTACTTCAAAATGTTTACTCAATTCTTGTGCAGCCTTAAGTGTAATTTCGTCTTTTGCTCCCGAATCACCTAATATAGTAACATAACTACGAAAAGTATTCACTTCGTCACATCAAGCTGAGATGAAGCCATTGCAACTGCTGGAATATATCCCACAGACATATCCTATTTTATATTGCATTTCTCTAAATAGAAAAATATATATATATATTAAATAATATTAGTTTGATGTTAAATGTGATTTTATTGTAATGAATAGAGAATAGACAAAAAATCGCAATTAGAAAATTAAGGTTAGAATTTTAAATACAACAAATAAATATATAATTGAAGTATAAAAATATAATTTTATTAATCATTTTTGTTATAGAACTTACCAATAACTTGTTGTTGTTGTAACGATCCCAGGTCTGAAAATAGATTAAAGGAGACTCCTCCCTCATTACAAAGTTACGATCTATATATTTCTATGTCGCTAAATTACTAATTAAAGCAGCTAATTCTACAGCAAACTACTAAGCACTAACTACAATAAGCATTAATTAAGCAACTAACACTACCTTACTTACTAAATGTGGAATTTGTAAGTTATAAATTGGGCTGTGACCACAGGTCAGAAGCTACGAGGTCTGTCGGCTTCGCAGTGCAGTTAAATAGGTGGTTGGAGTCATGAGTTCCTAGGTTACATTCAATACAGAGATCGTCAGTGCCAGGAATAATACGTGCCTTATAGCTTTGCAGCATGTTGCACCAACCCGATCTTAATTGGGCCAAAGTGGTTCTGGTATCTCTTGGCAGCGATCTCTCACTGTTACTAATGGTAGGTGGCCTTGAACCAAGGACCCTGTTTACCTTACTCGAAGAGATGGAAGTTGTAACAGCATTTGTGTGTAGAACTTTATGTGCTGCACGAATGGTTTCAGTATTCCAGGTGGTCGGAACAACTGGTGCAACACTGTCCATGAATGACCTGAGATCCTTACGGATACTACGAAAAGGTAACTCATTGAGAATGGTGTCGGGGACGGGATGCATAGGATTGTAAGATAACAAGTATTGCTTTGAGAGCAACTCATTATGTTGTCTGACAGGAAGGATGGAGGTTTCATGGTGAAGGTGATCTGGGCAGGAAATGGAATGGCACCCGGTTGCAATACGTAGAGCAGTATTTTGTCGTGATTGGAGTTTGTTCCATTGAGTGTCACTAAGAAATGACGTCCAAACTGGAGCGGCATAGCTGATGATCGAGCGACCAATTGCTTTGTAAGTCGTGATGATGACTTCTTTGTCCTTCCCCCAATTCGTGCCGGCAAGGGCTCTAAGAACCCGATTTCTACTGCTAATTTTGTTGCAGATGGACTTTGAATGTTTGGAGAAAGTCAAGAGATTGTCGAATGTGACACCCAGAATATTAGGATTATTCACAGTCGGGATGAGTTCCCCGTCTATATGAATATTCAGTGGGAGCTTGACTTCCTTAGTCCAGGATGTGAAAAGCGTGGCAGACGATTTGTGTGAGGCAAGCTGGAGTTTCCTCGAATCAAAAAATTGTTTGAGTTCTAACAGATAGGGATTGATTCTATCTGTGATCTCATTTACGTCTGCCCCGGTAGCTGCAACTGAGCAGTCATCGGCATATGTTATCAATTTTACGCCAGTAGGTGGAGTTGGCAGCATTGATAAATATAAGTTGAAAAGAATTGGTGAAAGAACACCGCCCTGTGGTACCCCCATTTTCAATTTTCTATGGCTTGAACGTGAGTTTCTGAACTCCACATACGCCGACCTGCCGTGGATGTGGATGTATGCTGACAGGAATCTTTTGGTGGTATTTGGCAATGTAGAATTCAGAATATCGTTAAGAAGAACCGAATGAGAGACCGTGTCAAAAGCTTTGGATAGATCAAGTGCAACGACAACAGTGCGCCAGTGCGGTCTACGGTGTTTAAGACCGTCCGCAATTGTAGATGTTATTTCTGTTAAGGCAATTGTTGTGCTACGACATTTTCTGAAACCATGCTGATGAGCAGCTAATGCAAACTGGCGCTGTAGCTGTGGAAGGAGGAGACCCTCTAAAATTTTAGCTACAGGAGAAAGCAATGAAATCGGTCTGTATGAAGAACCTTCATTAGATGGCTTGCCAGGCTTGAGGATGGGAATTATCCTGGCAATTTTCCATACGTTAGGTATGGAGAGATTCTCTAGCGTGAGGTTGATAATTTTAGCTAGGAACTCGAGGCTATGCATGTTTAGGTGTTTTAACATGACCATCGAGATGCCATCTGGACCTAGTGCCTTGGCTTCGTGTACATCCAAAGCATTGAAGGAGCCAAAGTTGTTATCTGGTTTCATTGCTTTTAGTTTGCGCAAGACAGGACGAATGGCCTCGTCTTGTGTCGATGGATGCTCAACAAACTGCCTGCAAAATTGGGTGGCGCACTTCCTAGGGTTATCAAATTGATGTTGGTTGAAAGTGATAGCCGAATTGTTTAGTGGCTGGTGTTTGCCAGACAAACCGCTTATCGTAGACCAAAGCTTTCTGGACCCAGGCGAGCATTGTTCAAGGTGGCTCAACCACTTGGTTCGCCGGTGATCGGCTACCAGTTTATGGATTCCCTGTGTTAGTTGAGCTATACGCGCATCACTTGGGTCAGTAGCACGAAGGTGGTCACGTTGCTGTGCTAGCTGTGAGGCAGCTGGCGGAAAGTTCGGTATCATTTTCTTGATTCTACCCATAGGAATGAATCTTTTGGTTGCACTAACGATTGCTTCACGAAATGCTTTCTCACCAGATATTGCACTAGTAGGTTCCGATAATGAACCAAGTTTGTCGTCAACGAAGTTCGCGAACTCAGGCCAATTGGCTTTATTATGATTCAGATATGTCCGCTGTTCAGAGACGACAAAACTATCCGGTTCCTCAATAGTTATAATTATTGGAATATGATCGGAACTTAGTGCAGGTTCAGCTTGCCATGACGTCTTACTTAGTAAAGATGTGCTTACTAACGATATGTCAGGTGAGCTTGAACAGGTGGTAGTGATTCTGGTGGGAAAGTCTTCGTTGATGGTAATACAATCAGTTGATTCGATTTGTTCAACAAAACTATTTCCACGGTTATCATCCGGGAGAGAAGAGTACCAAAGCGGGTGATGAGCATTGAAATCACCAAGCACGACTAAATTGTCTCCGTGAAGGAGATGCTCAATGGAAGGTTGGTAGTGAGTACCAACACTGTTTACAGGTGGAATGTAAACATTCGTGATTTTAATCTCCAAATCACCTGACTGAACTGCTATACTCATTGTTTCTAGATGACGATCTGGGATAGGAGGTTGGATTGTAGTGACAGGTCTATAAGAGACATCTTGATGGAGGATGAAGGCGAGACCGCCTCCTCTGTCGGATCTGTCACTTCGGATAATTTGATATCCGTCAAAGGATGATAGGGAATGGGATTTAGGAATTTTGGTCTCTTGTACAGCGGCTATCAGAATGTTTCTGCGGAACATAAAGTTCGTAATCTCTTTTAGCTTGTTTCGCAGGCCATTACAGTTCTACTGCAAGATCTTAAAAGAGCTAACTGAATGGCCGGGCGGTGTGCTGTACAGTGGCTGGGAGGGAGGTGGAGTTGGATGGGGAAGCGGGGGAGAGGAGGGAGGTGGAGTTGGATGGGGAAGGGGGAGAGCGGGGAGGTGTGGTGCTTATTCTGGGAGCACAACAACTACCTAGGTAGGAAGTTGAGTAGTCGTTTGTGCTGCTAAGCCCGGAACACTGCAGCAAATGGCACCAGTTGTGGCAGCCATTGCAGCAAACCGACGTAGTCCATATTCTGGGACCCAGATTAGACTCGATACCGGCTCTTAAAAGTAGTGTTAAGAGCAGATTGGCCGGTATGATCTGCTCTAGTAAAGAAAATAATAGGTCAGGAACAGTGTCTGAAAAAGAAAACTCAAATAATCCAATCTCAAACCTGTTTTCGGTGTGACGATCCTTGGCCTGGTGTCCAACTGAAGTTGAGTGCCAGAGTCTCTCCGGTACGTAGAACCGATCGTCGTGGGAGAGCCAATAACTTGTGGGTGTCGTTGTTGTACCACAATGCTGTGTTTGGAATAAAACACTACCACAATACGTATTCGGTATATTACGATCTTTATTATATTTATATTTACAGCTTATAATATATTAAAGATATATTATTCTTAATTATATATATATATACGTATATATATATATTGCTTTACTAAGTTATTGACGGTAGATTAATTCTTTGAACAAATGACTATTCACTATGAGAGATCAATACCGATTGTCGGAATTACAAAAAATGTTCGAATTTACAGACGCCGAAGCGGACAAGCAACGCAGCCAACATTACGCGTTGTTAGTGTTGTCAACATTAATTTATTTTAAAAAAATCTTTTACTAGTGGCGCTGTTGATGTGACGCAACGCTAGTCGCCACTGTACTCCCCTGCCAGTGATCGTTAGAGAACGCTAATCTTTTAAACGTGCTGGGAGTTGAGTTATACGCCCCGTTCATGTTCGCGTTGGTTTATATATGTTGTATAAAATACAGGTCACCCCGTCTTTCAATTACTTGTGCAATAAACGCACTAATATTAATTCCCAAAATTAATATTAGCAATTAATAACTGTAGCGGAAATCGACTTGCTTAATTAGCACTTTTGCTAATTAAGCAAAGTTGAATGCTCAGGTGATTGAACGACGGTAATGAGACCTTGATTATTATTTGTGAGAATAAAAATCAAGGCCACGTTTTACCAAAAAGGGTTGACTTGGATTTTATAATTTGATTAATAGAGTTGAGTTGATTCGTAGTCGCGTTGAAGTAAAGTCGGTCTGGATTTTGAATTAATAAAAAGAATAGTTGAAAATAACTTAAATAAGATATAAATAAATTGTTACTGGTTTTAAATTAATTATTTAATGTGTTTTATTTATAATTAGAAGATTTCCAGATTTATATGGTTTATGTTATAACCGTAAGTATAACATTGGCGCAGCCGGTTAACATAAAACTACGTTTTTATGTAAGAACTTTCATTCGAAATTTAAAAAATTATATATAAAATACGTTTTGCCGTCGGCAAAAATTCTGGAATTTTCATTAAAGTAATATATAATAAAACACGAACAATTTACATTAAAATAATAAAAAATAAAATAGTGTAATATAAATGGTGCAACAATAACTTAAAATAAATAAATACATAAACATTTATTTAGTTTTTTTTATAAGACATATAATAATAAGTTAATTTAAGTGTATCATATAATTGTATATAAGAAAAATTGACATTGAACTGTAATAACTCGGTAATATAATACTTGTATATTATAATAGAACAATTATTAATGTGCTGGAATGTTTTGATTTTTTTTGTGTAACCTATATTCAAATATAAACTTTGGGTGTAAGTGTAGATGTGTGATTAATTATATTGAGAAGTAAATACAACATGTTTGATGAGTACATTTAAAAAAAATAAAAAAATAAGTTTGATTAATATGTTTAAAAAAGGTTTGAAGTGAAAAAAAAATTTGTATGATTAAATAAGATTTATAGTTGGATAATTTTATATATGATATCAAACATAAGATAAACAGTGAAATTTTTATATAGAAAACTAATAAAGTGATAGTGATTGAAAATTTAATAGAAATTTTAAAATATATAACTAGTATTAATGTTGTTAAATATAAAAATTATTTGTGATAATAATATTTTTTGTTAAATAGTAAAGTAAACTAGAAAAAATTACCGGGTTTATTAAATAAAATATTAGAATAAATTAATGATTGAAAAATTGAATAAAATTGTAGTTCGTGTTATGTGTAATGAATGAATTAAAATTTTAAAATATTATTGGAGAAACAGTAAAAAAAAATTTGTTTTTTTAAGTTATTTAAAATAAAGAAACTTAAGTGTATTTTTGTTGAAAAGATTAAACTAGTTGTGATTTTTTTTTCTTGAGAAAGTAAAGTAATTATTTAAATACAATAATAAAAATTTCAGATATTGTAAAAGAAGTGTAGTAATAAATAAATGATAAATAATACGTTATAATTTTTTTTTGTAAATAAATAAATAAATAAATAGAGTTCGTGGTTTAAAATTTCGATAAAAAAAAAAAATTATAATAAAAAATAAATAATTAAACAAACAAAAAAAAAATAATAACAATTCATATATATAAATAATTAAACAAATTAAAAAAATATAAATAATAACAATTTAATTAAATTTATACATAATAAAATATTTTTAATAAATTTATGGCACCAGTTACCCGCAGCAACAAAAATAAAGAGAAGAAACCAGTCAGTGTTGCTGCGTGGCTAAATAATACTATTTTCAATAACAATAGTAAAAGCAAAGATTTGGGTGAAGAAGACATCAGCTTTGGAAATTCGTCACTAATTGAATCAACTCCGAGAGCTTCTATTCCAGTACCAACGCTCAGTGAAAATTACAGAAGAAGATCTGTTACTTTTGCTGAAGATAATCAACAAGAAACATCATCATTTAGTGACGAAGAGTACGAGCCAATAGGAGCAGTGGGAGGAGTGCAGGGACAAACAGGTACAAATTACGTTAATACAAATTTTGAAAATTTAGACAAAAAACAACATAATTTAAGTTTCATTAATAATATAATAGTAACATAAAAAATAGGTCTAAGTTAATAGAGATAGAATCGAATATAAAGGATTACGAAATGGATCAGTTTAAAAAACAAGGGGCTGTACCCCGTACTTTAAATAACAATTTAATAGGAAATAATAATGATAATTCGCAGGAAAATAATAGGGAACCTCTTGAAAATCCTTTGAGAACGGGTAACACTAATAGATTAAATAATGTTGATTTAGGTAATATACATGATAATAACAATAACGGTAGACGTAATTCAAATATTTTATCTAGAGACCACACATATGATCTAGGTGTGACGGTAAACAGTAACAATCAGAACAACACGACCATACCATTAGAACGGGCATATCGAACTTTTTTTCATGGCGTACCTATTTTTACGGGTGAGGGTGATCGGACGATACTGGACCTCCAAAATTTTGTTTCTCTTGCACATGACGCATACTTCCGAACCGACCAACTTGACAGACCAGTAGTTTTAAACCAAATTATAAGAGGAAAACTACGAGGGAAAGCAGCGGATATTTTCATGGACCGTGTTGTACAAAATTTTCGTGATTTTAAAATAGTTCTAGAAAACGCGTTTATACCGTATAAAGACTTACCACTGCTTAGGACTGAGATCGAGGAATGTGTACAAATACCGGACGAATCAGTCGAACAATTCGGCGATCGGGTGGAAAGAAAGTTAGGTTGCTTATTATCCCCTCCGGGATCTCTGCCTTAACGTGGCGGAGGGGTTTGCGCGCATCGATGAATCCTAGGGCGCGTGTCGGCGGTAGCTTGCTACCGGTAGGTCCAACCATGCCGAATTGGCCTAGGAAGAGTTGCCAGACTAAAGAGATTCAAAAACACTCAAGCCAAGGTGCAAGCATCGTGCTGATGGCTGCATGGTACCAGGTGTATAAAAGTGGTATCGCAAGCCATCTCCGTAGGGTACCAGGCGACCCCCTACGGTAACCAGCCTTACTTCCGCAAGGGAGCTCTGCGGTTGCTGACCCTTCTTTCTCGCCATACTCGTGGGTTCAAAAATGAGCAACAATTTCAATAAAAATAAAAAGAAAAAATCCGTTGAGGAAAATTCCTCACCATGTTTAATGTCGTCCTTCCTGTCCGTACCCTCTACCTCTACCCCATCCAAACTATTCTCCGCTGAAGAGAAATCTTCACTGTTTTTAAAACCGTCTTCCTTATCTGTATCCCCTACCTTATCCGAAAATCCTTCGTCACCCTCACACTCAGTTGAGACCATAAGCTCTCAACTGGATATTGACCCGATCAACATTGATTCGGACGATTTTGAGGAGGACCAACTACTAGAAGAAGCTGACGATCTCAACGTTACGGTGGTTTCAGCGATGTCAAAGGCTGTGGAATCTATTTCTACATCCTCGGAGAACATTGTTGCAACCATTCGAAACGAGAATGAAGTTCGCAGTGGTGTGACTGCTAAAACTACTTCGATAGATGGTGCGTTAGTAAATAATGCACCGTTTAAAGAAGTGGTTAGCAAGCGCACCAAGGCGGAACGAATTCGAAATAATCGAAAGCTGTCTAGAAGAGCAATTAAGTCTTTTGGATCCAAGAATCCGACAGACTTGAAACCTGAAGAAAAGAAGAGGCTCGAGTGGGCAAGGACTTTTCTAGCTGAACATCCCCCCGCCGGACAAAGTTCTGCCGAGGTGACTCAGAAAAAGAGAATTCGGTCACTAGACGAAGAGAAAAATGAACCGAAAAGACCACGAAATTTGTCCAGAGCACCAATAGTTGCCCTAGACAAGTTACATGTGGCAGTTAGAGATCTGAGTGTCCCAGATCACAAGATCTCGCCGGAACGCTGGTTGTTGGTGGAAGCTGCAATAACTGACCATTTCATTGCAGACCCAACAAGCTTCACGGAAGTAGATTCATTTACTATCCTTGCAAGAGGCTGGTACAAAGGGGTGCGGACCATGGTCTGCAAGAATGAATCTACACTCAAGAGGCTCGAGTGTTATACCTCCCAGATAGGTGAATTGTGGGCAGGAGCTCGGTTTGACGTGGTGCCACGCTCTACGCTTGTCAAACCATAGACCTGGGTTTTTATACCGGACCCTGTCTACGAGGACCATAAGATCCTCGAATTGCTGAGAAAGCAAAATTCAGGAGTTCCGATGGCTGGACTTGCTATAGAAAGGAAAGATCTACCGGTAAAAGGAGGGCAACGCTTCCTTTTATCGTGGGACCGAGAGGCGATTCCATCCCTCAAAGAAAGAATGTTTAAGCTATTTCTAGGTTGTGGCTTCATCACTGTGAAGATGCCACAAATAGAAATAGTAGAAGATATTATAGAGAAGAAATGATGAAGGTTATTCAAATTAATCTTCATCATTGCAAGGCTGCATCAGCCAACCTGCTGCGTGTACTGGTGGACAAGCAGATAGATGTAGCCCTGCTACAAGAACCATGGATCAACAACAACAAGATCCAGGGTTTAAAAACATCAGAATACAGGTTGTTTTATTCAGACATAGGTAAGATTAGAACTTGTATTTTAGCTAAAAAGAATATTAATATGTTTCTATTGAGTAATTTCAGCAATGGAGACCAGACAACGATAAGATGCGAGGGGACTGACGGTAACAATCTTATCTTCACGTCTGCATACTTCGCATCGGACTCTGATGAACCACCACCTCCAATCGGGTTCATAAACCTGATTAGGATGGCTAAAGATGCTAAACTGGATATAATTGTAGGGTGCGATGCTAATGCTCATCACTCACAATGGGCCAGCACAGATACAAATGCAAGGGGTGAGTCTTTATTTGGATTTCTATGCACTACTAACCTACTAATATGTAACAAAGGTGTCGAACCTACTTTTGTCATTAGAAGTAGGAGAGAAGTCTTAGATATTACTCTAATATCAGACTCGGCCAAATTTAAGGTAGAAAATTGGTTAGTTTCGGATCTAGAATCTTTTTCTGACCATAGAATAATCCTCTTTGATGTAAACTTAAGCTTACATCAAGGAACCCTTTTTAAGAACATTAAAAGAACCAACTGGAATAACTTTGTCAAAATAGTTGGCGATGAAATTAAGACCCCTGTTAGAGGCGAATTAAGTCACGCGTCAGATATTGACGAGGAAGTTGAAGGTTTAACGAAAATATTTACGAAAGCGTACGAATCGTCCTGCCCTGTCTCAAATAAATCCGCGAAGGTTGGACCAAAGTGGTGGTCCAAAGACCTCGAGACCCTAAGAACGAAGGCAAGACGGCTTTTTAAAAAAGCGAAACGAACTAATACAGAAACAGACTGGGACGAATATCGTCTCAGTCAAAAACAATTTAAATCATCGCTTGGCCACGCTAAACGAAGCTCATGGAGACGTCTCTGTGAGGATATTGAAAATACGAACGAAGCTTCTAGGTTGCGGAAAATCTTAGCGAAGGATCCTGAAGTGCCAGGTTATCTTCAAAAAGATGACGGAACTTGGACGGAAAGCAGTCAAGAAAGTCTTGATTTGCTGATAGAGACTCATTTTCCAGGGAGTATCACGCAAACTAGGAACTATAACCCACAAGCGACTACTCTGAACTTGGAAAATGATTTTCCTTCACAGATCGTGACTTTGGAAAAAGTAAAGCACGCTATTATGTCGTTCTCCCCCTATAAGTCACCGGGGCCTGATGGTGTGGTGCCAATCATGCTACAAAAGACCATGCCACTAATTGGTCCTTCTCTAGTGAGGATCTTTAAAAGTTGCTTAATTTTGGGACATATTCCGAAATTGTGGCAAGAAGTTAGAGTTACCTTTATTCCTAAGGCAGGTAAGCCAAGTCATACCACGCCTAAGGACTACAGACCCATTAGTCTTTCATCGTTTTTGCTGAAAACAATGGAACGACTAATAGATTACCATCTTAGAACAGTTCTAGAAAAGAAAAATCTTTCGAGTGCTCAGCACGCTTATGTTAAAGGAAAATCGGTGGAAACGGCCTTACACGAGGTAGTTTCCACTGTGGAACAATCTCTCCTACTTAAAGAATACACCTTGGCAGCGTTCCTTGATATTGAGGGTGCCTTCAATAATGTGAGGATGGATGCAATCGAGAACTCTCTTTCAAGAATGGATATTAATCCATTCGTGACAAGATGGATTGCATCAATGCTTCGGTCGAGAACTGTTAATTCGTCCTTGGGAACAGGGAAGATAAAAATAACTACCACCAGAGGCACTCCTCAGGGTGGGGTTTTATCCCCACTTCTTTGGCTTCTGGTTGTTGACGAAATTCTGCAGGCGCTGCCGGGCTTAGGCGTAAAGGTAGTTGCATACGCGGACGATATAGCAATTTTTGTGTGTGGAAAATTTCTAGATACATTAAGCGACATCTTAGAGTCTGGACTAAAGGCTCTAGGAAAATGGACCAAGAAATGTGGATTAAACATTAATCCACAAAAGACAGAACTTGTGCTTTTCACAAAGAAAAGGGCGAAACTGTTTAGGCATCCATGTCTAAATGGTGTATCTCTTCCCTTGTCGGCAGGTGCCAAATATCTGGGACTGTTTCTAGATCCCAAGTTGAACTGGAAACATACTATCGCGGACAGAGCAAAGAAGGCCTCTAATGCTTACTTCGCATGTAAGAAAATGATAGGGAAAACGTGGGGACTCACTCCAAGAATTGTCCACTGGATGTATACGTCCGTAATAAGACCTGTTCTTACTTATGGTTCGTTAGTATGGTGGCATGCCCTGGAAATTAAGTCGAATCTCGCGCATATGACGAAAATACAAAGAATGGTCTGTATCGGAATCACTGGAGCCATCAGAACTACGGCCACTAGAGCTCTAGAAATGATACTCCATATACTTCCGATAGAATTGTATGTTAAATCCATGGCAATTAAAAGTGCCCTCAGGCTAAGAGAGTCTGGGCAATGGAAATTATCTAGGAAAGGACACGGTAGGATACTAGTCGACACCATGGCGTTGACGCTACCCAACATTACTGATTATGTAACTCCAGCTTTCAATTTTGACCTGTCCTATAAGATAGCAATACCTCGGAGAGAACAGTGGGACTGCAATAGTGTCACGACAAGCTCCGAGGTGGCTGTTTATACGGATGGGTCGAAAATGGAAGCAGGAACGGGAGCGGGTGTATACTCGCTTGACCTAGATCTCGGTGAATCATACCGGTTACCCGATAATTCGAGTATTTTTCAGGCTGAGATCTTAGCTATTCTGAAAGCGGCGCAAAAGCTGCTTGATAGGAACCTGAACGCCCACAGAATATCTATATATGTGGATAGCCAAGCTGCTATCAAAGCAGTTGGATCCTATTTAACGAAATCTAGACTGGTGCGACAGTGCCAAGGGTTGCTCAATCAATTGGCACAAAGGCATCGGGTGAGAATATGCTGGGTTCCAGGACACCACGGCATTGAGGGAAATGAGAATGCTGATTCACTTGCTCGGAAAGGCGTTGAAATATCTCTCGAGCATATTTCCACGCAAGTTAGCTGTCCAATTGAATCTGCAAAATTATCTATCGATTTGGCGGCGTACAATATTGTCAACGATACTTGGGACCAATATCCTCAGTGTCGTCAAACCAAACTATGCTGGCCGCGCCTATCCAAGAAGAAATCCGAGATCGTTCTATCCACAGATAGAAATATCTGTAGGAAACTGATTGGTCTCCTTACTGGTCACTGTTGGATCGGTAAACACGGTACTCACCTTGGAATCCCCATGGACAGCTTATGCCGCTGTGGGGATGAAACTATAGAACCCACACTGGAACATCTAGTGTGTGATTGTGAAAGACTTGCGCGCGTCAGATACCAATGCTTCGGACGTGACGTACTGCGCGGTTGGATGTCTCTTTCAACACTATCTTTATGGAGAACTATTCTCTTCATAAAGGTAAGTAGAATTTTTGATAGGATTGGTGCTTAGCTTTTGAACCTTGCATAGGGACCACAATGGATCCATCGAGATCTCTCGTGATGCGTGTTGAACTTATATCTTCACGCACCCTTCTTAACCTAACCTAACCTAACCTAGGTTGCTTCAAGGCTGCGGCGAGGTATAAATATCCGACCGGTCACGAGGGAATTATTCAAGACGCTGAAGAGACCGCTAGACGGACTTTTATTCGAGGACTCCAATCGGAAACGATCAAACAATATATCGTCGGTCAAAATCCATTAAGCTTCCGGGAAACTGTGGATCACTCATGTAGATTTGCTAGAGAATCCCTGGAGCTATTAAAACCATTGAGACGCGGTTTAACAGATTCGAATCCGACAAATTTGGATGCAACAAAAATTCTAATGGATCTTATACAAAATTTACAGAGGACAAAAATTGACAGTGAATATTTGGGACCAGTAGACAATAGATTAAATAGACCAGTACAGCAACAAAATAGACCAGCAGGTATACCTCGTATCAACCATCAATGGAATCGATCCATAACACCTAACAGAGACGGACCTATGGTGACTTGTTTCAATTGTGGACAGCCTGGCCATATTAGTAGGGACTGCAGAGCACCTCGGAAAGTGTCACCTAAAATTGAGTGTCGTTTATGTAAAAATACGGGGCATATTGCCACTAATTGTCCATTCAACAGACAGCAACAGGTATCAGCTACTATTCCCGCTCAGGTTAATACGATTCGAGACGTGACGGAACAAACTATTTGTGATTGGTGTGAACGACAGGGTCACACCGAATTGACATGCTCCGCTCGACAACGATACCAATCTAGACAGGGAAACGGCTCAGGGATGAGTCAAAATCCCTAAACTCGTCCCTTGGTAGTGTGGAGGAGGGTGGAAGTGTAGCTGAAGTTGGTAGTAATAGATTTGAGCCTCTAGTAAAGATTCCACTTGATATCGCGAAAAAACAATCCGTAACTTTATTAGTGGATGCTGGAGCTCAAATCAGTTTGTTAAAAAGGGACACATTGGACAAGGACACACTCATTAAGACGGACGAAAAGACGGTAATTCGAACTGTTCACGATCAGAGTGAAACGTTAGGGAAATGCCATGGAAAGTTTTTAACACCGGAAAATTTAAATTGTGATTTTCAGGTAGTTGGCAATAATTGTGAATTACCGGCTGATGGAATTCTAGGGAATGACTTTTTGGCTGAGAATTGTAATATACTTGGACCGGACCGGACGCTACATTTTCCAAAGACGGACAGAAATAAAATAGAATTTAAGTTACCTATAGTTGATAAAACTAAAATAAATTTCAATAATAATAATAAAACAATTAATTATAATAAAAAACTAGATACAAATTTTAATAAGAATTCGAAACTAAATATTTCTATGTGTAGGAATTTTGAAACAGGTTTTTCAGGTGACGAAGTAGACGAAAGGAGAAAAAATGTGGAAATAAATTTTAGGGAATTCAAATTTAGGTACAATATTTTCAGGTGTTCGAGACAAAATAGAGGATGGTATAGTAGGAGAAAATTATTCTGGAATTGTCATTCCCGGAGCTCTAAATAGTAGAGCCAATCTGGAAATGGAAAATCCCATTATAATTAAGAAATCAATTTCGGAAATTATTGAAATGCCCAATCGTTATACATTAAACGATTTGAATTTGGGAGTTTTAGAATGTAAAACCAATTCTGAATTCAGGGGTGAGGAAAATATTTTCTGGAGAAAGGGTGAAGTTAACGAGTCATCGGTATTTTGTGCAGGAGCTGAAAACAAAACAGTCAATCTTGACGAAATCCAGACTAATAACGGGACACTCGAGCTCATTGATTTCTTGGGTTATGATGAAAACCAACAATTCGAGAAAAATGTTTCAAGTGCTGGTAATAATCCAGCCGAACTTGAAAATATTAGGAATTTTGAGGAAACACCAAATCTTATCGATTTCACAGAAAATTTGCAACCTGTAATTATATCAGCTCGTACTGAAAAAATAATTGAATTAAATGTTGAAACAACTGGTGATGTTGTTTGTTTAAAAAAGGATTTTGGAAATGGATTATTTATGGCTAATAGTATAGGATCAATACATAATGGTAAATTAATAGTTGCATTAATGAATTTAACTGAAAAAGATATAGAATTACCTGAATTTAAACCAGATTTGTTACCACTGCAGGAGTATACAGTACAGGAATTGGGAGAATGGTCTACAATAAATAATAAAGTAAAATTGAAAAAAATAAAAATAAAATGGACGAACCAATAGCACATATTCGCCACTTATTTAATTATGATAGTGCTGAGCAAAGTACCGAAGTAGAACAAAGAATACAAACATTAAAGAAATCACTATGTTCTGATGATGACACATTAAATTGGGAGGAGAGGAAAGCACTGGAGAAAATTTGTGAGGAATGCCACGAAATTTTCCATTTATCAAGTTACAAATTAAGCTGTGTTCAGGGAATTACGCATTCAATACCCATTAAAACTGATGCGATACCAATAAACAGCAAACAGTACAGATTGGCTGAATGTCACAAACAAGTGATTAATGAAGAGGTCGGAAAGTTGTTATCCGAGGACATAATCCAACCAAGTAAGAGTCCTTGGAATGCCCCATTATTAGTTGTACCTAAAAAAGCTGGTGCTGATGGTAAAAAAAATATAGAGTTGTAATAGATTTTAGAAAATTGAATGAAATTACTATAGGCGATGCTTTCCCGCTACCCCGCATAGAAGAAATTTTGGACCAATTAGGAGGATCCCGGTATTTTACAACCTTAGATTTAGCCAGTTGTTACCACCAAGTCCAATTGGAACCAGCAGACCAAGAAAAAACAGCCTTCAGCACCTCATACGGCCACTTCGAATTTAAACGAATGCCATTCGGTCTGACTGGTGCTCCAGCAACTTTTCAAAGAGTTATGAATTGCGTACTGGCGGGCCTCCAAGGTTTCAAATGTTTTGTGTACCTAGACAACATAGTGGTTTATGGAAAAAAATCTGGTAGATCATGACGAAAAACTGAGAATGGTGTTTCAGCGACTTAGGGAACACAATTTAAAACTTCAGCCAGAAAAGTGTAAGTTTCTGAGGAAAGAAGTGGTGTACCTCGGACATAATATTACGTCCGAAGGAATTAAGCCTGATCCCGAAAAAACAAGGTGTGTCCAGGATCATCCTGCACCTCAAACAACAAAAGAATTACAATCTTTTTTGGGATTAGTTAACTATTACCGTCCGTGTATGCCAAACTTAGCAGAAGCTGGTACGATACTTTACAAAATGGCAACTAAGTCGCAAATTTTCAAATGGACAGAAGATCATCAGAAAGCATTTGAAAAGGTAAAGCTGTTATTGGTTAATCCTCCCCTCCTTGCATATCCAGATTTTACCAAACCTTTTAATATAACAACGGATGCTTGCAATTATGCTTTAGGTGCAGTTTTATCGCAAGGCGAAGAGGGAATGGATAGACCAATAGCTTATGCTAGTAGAGTATTGGGGAAAGCAGAAAGGAATTATGCTACAATCGAGAAAGAGATGTTAGCCATCTATTGGGCAATACGAAATTTTCGCACATATATACTTGGAAGAAATTTTACAGTGTTCACGGACCATAAGCCCCTCATATGTGAGTATAATAAGAAAAACCCAGAGGGCAGGATCAATAGATGGAAAATTCGATTGGCAGAATACACTTTCCAAATAAAATATAAACCAGGTAAAAAGAATGGTAACGCCGATGCGCTCAGTAGGATTCCATATAACGAGGTTATTGATATAGAATCAGAGGAAAATAATAAAATAATAAAAACTAAATTAACTGATCAAATAAAAAACAAAAAGTTAAATAATATTGATGAGAAAAATATCAAAATATCAGAGCAACATTCTGATAAATACGGTTTCAATATAAATATTTTAACCAGAGGACAGACAGCAAAATTAAAACAGGACAACCAACTGAATGACACACAAATTTTGACATCAGACGAAGAATCAACTGACAGTGATGACGAGAACGATAAAACTGTGCCAAAAGAGCAATGGACAAAAAAAATGGAATTAGTAGACTGGAATGAAATTGGGGAGGTAATAAGACAAAATCATGATACACCCATAGGAGGACATTTAGGGATAATAAAGACGTACAAAAGGCTAAGACGACATTATTTCTGGAAAAATATGCTGAGTACAATAAGAAAATATATTGTAAAATGCCCTAAGTGCCAAATAACAAAACGTGGTAAAGTGACAAAATTACCAATGGCTATTACTGATACGGCTAATAGGCCGTTTGACAAAGTGTATTTGGACATCGTGAGACCTTTCCCCGTTACTAATCAAGGAAACAAATACATTCTCAGTTTTCAGGACGATTTGTCAAAAATGTTGGACTGTATCGCATTACCCAATATGGAGGCAACTACTGTGGCACAAGCATTCTATAAAAATATTACTTTGCGTTATTCGATAATTCCGAAACGATTAATTACCGATCAAGGAACAAATTTTACAAGCCAAATATTCAAAGGATTGTGCAAAATATTAAAAATTAGAAAAATAGAAACAACAGCATATCATCCTCAGTCAAATGGTTCATTAGAACGCCGCCATGGACCATTAGTGCAATATTTGAAGATGATTGTGGAGAAAAACGTACAAACTTGGGACGAGTGGCTTGCGGAAGCTGTTTTTACACATAATCATACACCTCACGAAGGAACAAAGTACTCGCCACTGTTTGTGTTGTACGGTTTCTGTGATCCTCTACCCAGCAACTTAAAACGATCGGTAGAGCCTCTATGCAATAATGAAAATATAGGCAATGTAGTGAAATACAAGCTACAAACAATTCGTAAAATAGCTCGTGAAAATCTTAAAACCAGCAAATTAAGATCAAAATTCCACTATGACAAAAGATCTAATTTGAGTAGTTATAAAATCGGCGATAAGATTTTGTTAATGAATCCGTGTAAGGACCACAAACTCAGTTTAAATTGGCTAGGTCCATTTGAAGTAGTAGAAGTACCGAACAATTTAAACACTATAATAAAAATTTAAGGGAAATTGCGTAAGGTACATAACAATAGATTAAAATTATGGTCTGACGGAAAAATTAAGCAATAAATTTATCATTCCCTAAAACTCATCTTATAGTTTCACACAGTAAATTAGTCATTCCCCATTTATTTTTATATTCTTCTCACGGGTATATTCTCTTTAAATTACAAAACAATATTAGACACAAAAATATTCAAATTACCCTGGACAATTAAATAATACTATCTTACGATCGCCACACCATCTTACATTAAAAAAAAATTCAATCTTCAATTTTCTTGTTGTTCGCAAACTATTCTAATTCGCTTCAAACCGATATAAAAAAGTTTTCCTATACAAAATGATTTTCAACACAACATGGTTCTTTCATACCTTTTGTAATATACTATACAAAATACACAACTCGGTATTAAAACTAATAAAAAAAAATCTACCTTAAAAATGCAGTAAGATAAAAATTAGCAGAATCAGCAAAATAGCATTCTTATTACCAGATATACGTCTATATACCAAGGAAATTTTTTTTAAAAAAAAACAACAACAATAAAATTGGATTATAGATAACGATATTATACTTTATTTAGTTGAATTTTCTTACTTTATCCAAATTCAATAATAATATTTTTTTTGTGTATTTTACTTATATTTTTTTTAATTTAAAATTATAAAATATTTTTTTTTATTTCTTTTCAAATATTACTCTCACATTAATAATTTAACGTTAAAATAATCCTTAACTATATTTGTTTTATAAAATACATAAAAATAATTTTTTTATAAAATATGATTTTTTACTTGTATACTAAATATTTGAACTTTAAATGAATAAATTTTGAAGAATTCCACACATAAAACAATTAATATTTCAGCCAACTATCAGGTGATGGGCTCACTAAAATAAAAGAAATAAAATAAATAATTGGTTATTTTAATTTTTCTTATATACATACCTTTTAAAATATTTCTTCAGATGTTACAAATTTCTTTTATTTGAATATACAGGTAATATGGGAATCCAGTCATGCTTACTCTTCATATGGTATGTTAAATGTTCTTTCCTTCCAAATCGGCGACAATATACATGACACTTGAATGCCCTTAATTTTTGATGGGTCCCCACATGCCGCCTCATATGGAATGGTTTTTTTGTAGTGAAAGTGCAAAACGAACAGGTTAGCAGCTGTTCATCCGCTACACCATGAGTGCGATAACGAGTAACCACAAATGGTGATTCCGCACAAATTGACGGGGACACATCGCGCACTGAAAAGGTTTAAGCATTCGTTCTATTTGAGAACAACTGGAAATCCGAACCCTACACCTAAAAATTTAATTAATTTTTTTTTTTTTTTAAATTATTTGTTTACTTACTTTTTAATTTGATTTTTATGTGCTCCAACGACAATCACATCGGGAGAATTTATTACCATATCGTCCGCAACAGTTTCAAATTCATTTTCTGTCTTAATTGTTTCAACTACAATAACATATTATATTTAAAAAAAAAAAAAAAAATTTTGTATACACTTACCTTTGAATTTGGCGAACGCCGAAGGACCAATGCCCAACCTAGGACAAACCTTAGCAATTACTCCACCAATCCAGGTAATACCACAACCTGTCACACGTGGAGGGTTAATATGAATCACTAGCCTGCGATTCCAATAGTCAGCAGGAATCAACGGTGCTATTGGCTCAAAACCATCGGTTGGTGAGATTGGGTGAAGCTCATCTATAGCGGTTGGTATTAATTTCGGCCGAACAACCGAAGTAACCGAAATTTTAGTAACCATGTTTTTTCCCAACATTTTATTCATGTTTTTTCCCAACATTTTATTCATTTTTTTCACTTTTAAATTCAAATTTGCATACAAATAACACAAAAAAAAACCTAACTTTATTCAAGTGCAACACTAGAATAATTATAATAAAAATTTACAATCAAACCAAACTCAAGATTGATAATTTTGTATAATCCTTTCTCAATTCTTTTACTGACCTAACTTCAAAACAAGAGCGAATTGGAGACAACGACCAATCTATGCCATACTGGGTGGCGCCAAAGGAATATTAGTGGAACAACAAGTAAAACCTAGCTTTATGAAGAAATTATAATTTTAAACTCATAGTTTTTTTTTCCTCTTTTGAAATAAATAATATTTCAACAAATTTTTTGTTCCTCTAGTAAACAGTTAATTTTTTTTTCAGGTGGTATAATGTTCAAAACATTAATATTTATTTCGATATTTAAAGTGGTAGCTGGGATGCCGTGGGAAATACAAAATGTGGGATCAACGGAAGTTATTTTCGAGAATTTAGGTAGAATATTAGAATATAAGGATAAAATTATAGTTTACACTAAATTAAGCATAACTAGTGAAGTAGAAATTAGGGATTTTTTAG
This sequence comes from Rhamphomyia laevipes, assembly GCA_963920725.1. Taxonomy (NCBI): domain Eukaryota; kingdom Metazoa; phylum Arthropoda; class Insecta; order Diptera; family Empididae; genus Rhamphomyia; species Rhamphomyia laevipes. Next base: position 79,261,628 of record OY987255.1, on the reverse strand, counting down.
ATAAATTAGATAGAAAATTAAACAATACGTGTACTGCATTAGTTAGCTCGCAAAATAGTAAAAGCTGTAGACTATGGAAAAATGAAATAGTTTTATGGACGACCAAAATAGAAAAATAGACCGCGGGACTTAATCATTTTTTCAGGAGACAAAAAAGGGGGGCTATAGACTTAATAGGATCCTTATCGAAAGGACTATTTGGGACCATGGACCAACAAGACTCGGACCGAATTTACAGTACTCTAGACAAACTTCAAAAGGACGGTGGCGCGATGTTAGAACTATTGGACAAACAAACGGTCGCGATGACATCAATTTTCGAATTCATGAAACAGGTAACGGGGAACCTAACGACACAAGCAATCAAATTGGACGAAAATTTGGACAGACTTAGTACAAAATTTGAGAACACCTTAGCGATTATTAAAGCAGACACGAGAGACATTTGGGTAGAGTTAGAGCTGAATCGTGTGGTTGTATTCGCGCTCGCCGAATTAGAAAGAGTGTATGATTACCTACTAGAGCAAGAGTCTATTATTACGGTTTTACAAGAACATCGTATACATCCGTTAGTAATAGACTCTCAATTCTTAACTGATTTGATTAAAAATTTGACAGCCGGAACAGGTCATGAAAATTTATACTCGCCAGAGATAATCAACCAGCTAGCTACTGTTACCCTAGCATACATGGGAGGGGAATTAGGCATTAAAATCCAGGTGGACATCTTACAAAAAGATGAATATACTCTGAATAAAGTATATCCTATACACCGAAAATACGACGCCGACCTGGTAGTACTGACACCAGAGTGGGATTATTTAGCAAATAACTCTGCAGGACATTTTGTACATTACTCTAATGAAGAGTACGCAGTGGCTTGTAGAGAAATCAGTACTGAAGAAAATCGCATTTTAAAAGTATGCAAGCAAATTCAGCTGAAGCTTTTAGAACCTACACCTCTGCAGTGTTTGATAGAGCATTTTTTAAATAGGAAATTGACTCGAAAAAATAAACAGAATTTGTGCCAATATCGAGTGATTACCCATTTAGAAAATCATATAGTGCCAATGAAACTACCCAATACATGGCTATTTATGTTTCCGCGAGAAAGCACGCTGGTAGCGTTATGTCAGGCACAAAACTTTAAGACCACACTGAAAGGAACCGGAATAGTGACACTAAAAGAGAAATGTGTATTTTTATTAGAACATATGGAGTTACCTTATGCAGCCGGTTTGGAAGTTAATATATGTATGTTCTGGATCACTTTTTTCCATACATATTCAGACTTTTGACCAAATTTTTCTAGATCACTTTTTCCATACATTTTCTAGATCACTTTTTCCATACATTTTCTAGATCACTTTTTCCATACATTTTCTAGATCACTTTTTCCATACATTTTCTAGATCACTTTTTCCATACATTTTCTAGACCACTTTTTACCCCATACATATTAAGACTTTTGACTAAATTTTTCTGATATTAAGACTTTTGACTAAATTTTTCTGGATCACTTTTTTTCAATTTTGATCAATTTTTTCTAAATCAATTTAAAAAAAGTCGCCGGCCGAGGATTTGAAGCGTTATAGTTTGAATTGTAAATTGGAGTCGCTACCAACTGGGCCACCAACAGTTTTGATTTTGTTTGGAATACCGATTGTATGAAAATAAGGTTGAGCAATGGTAAAGATTGTGCGTTTATACGTAATAACAAATTTTACATTCAAAAAAACCTAAAACAAGTTGTCGATACAAAAATAAATTTTGTTTTTGTTGCTATTTGCTTTTGTCTTCTTTGTAATTTTGTGAGGTCTAGGCAATAAGATATTTTTTTTGATTAAATTAATTAAATTAAATATGAATTTATAATCATATATAATAACATTGAACTTGATCATAATAATTATGAACAAGTTTCTTAATCAATATTTTTACATAATATATTGATGAAAAACAAACAACAACAAAAAAACATATAAAATGAATTTGTGTATACGAATTCTAAAATAAATGATATTTTTTATAAATACTGTAATGAAATTTGATTTTTTAGATTGATTTTTTAGTGAAATTCTTCATTTGAAAAATATGTACATTTATTTACGTATTTTGTGCAATTACAAAAACAACACTCAACTATAAAAAAAACTTACATTGCAATTTTCCATTTAATTCTAAATTTATAATTAAAAATAATTTTTAATGGGTTATCATTTATGAAAAACAAAATTACAAAAACAACTCTCAACTATAAAAAAACTTACATTACAATTTTCCATTTAATTCTAAATTTATAATTAAAAATAATTTTTAATGGGTTATCATTTTTTATGCTGATTATTCAATGTATTATAGAGTTTTATTTCAAAGTCTATTTATTATCAATTGCATTTTAAGTTTTTTCTTTATTATTATGCATTTGAACGCACATTTAAAAATTAGTTTTATATTAAAAATTGAACAATACGGTCAGAGAAAATTAACTTAAAAAATAATTAAAAATGTATAACAGAAAATTCATAGCAATTTTAATGATGTTAATGTACTGTACATCTACTTGTGCAAAACCAATGATGAGCGAATTTTTCACTAATTCGTCAAACATAACCTTCAATTTATCCGGGAATGCTATAGCATTCCAAAATAATTTTGGAGACAAAACATCTGTAAGTAAAAAGAAATTTTTTTTTTGTATATAAAAATTATTTATATATAAAAATATGTATTACAGGATGAAATATTACCTTTAAACAAAGGAGATCTGTTTATATCGGTAAGTTATATTTTTTTTTATTGTTTTCAAAAATTATTCTTTTCGTATCTAGGATGAAAAATACTCGAGTAGCGGTGGTGTAGATGTCCACAGCAACAACAAGAACAATAACAACAACAACAAAAACAACGTTAACAACAACAACAACAACAACTACGGTAGTAAGACAGAATATTCAGGTAGCGGTGGTGTAGATGTCAACCCCGCAACAACAACAACAACAACAACAACAACAACAAAAACAACAACAATGATGGCAGACAATTAAGGGGTGGCAAGTTCATGGGTAATTTCGAATTAAATTATTAAAGACTAAATTTTTTTTATATTTTAATTGTTTATGTTTTTATTACTATTATATGCATGCAGTAATAAAAACTACAAAAACTCAAAATCCGTATCCACTACCCGTACCACCGTCAGAAGAAGTTGTCCCACTAATATATCCGACTAATATATTTTTAAGATTAATAATAACAATATTAATAATAATAATAATACTTTTTAAAATAAAAAAAAATTTGGTTTGTAATAGAATTTAAGTTTGTAATATATATGTATATCAAAAAATAAAAAAAAAAAAAAATTTTAAAATTATTTTTTTATTTTCTTTGTAAGCATTTCAGGAAATATATTATTTTTGTTTTTTAGTGTTTTTAATAAAATGTGATTACAAGTTTGATATTAATAATGGAAAATAAATGTTCTTTGAAGACTTTTTATGATTGTAGTTTTTGTTTTTTCTTAATTAATTTTATTGTCATCGAGGGTTGAAGACTGTTTTATTTACTTATTATTAAATTCTTTGAAAATAAATGATCTTTGAAGATTTTATGATTGCAGTTTTTGTTTTTTCTTAATCAATTTTATTGCCATTGAGGGTTGAAGACTCTTGACTCTTTGTTTAATGTTTGATGCTGTTGTTGTTGCGAGGGTTGCTGATCTTTAGATGAGGATAATAATAATAATTTATCAGTAACATTATTATTATTATTAGTTTCTTCTTCTTCTTCCTCGTTGGTTAAATCGAATATATAGACGACTTTATCTTGAGTTAGATGCTGTTGTCGTTGCTGTTTTTGTTGCGAGGGTTGCTGATCTTTAGATGAGGATAATAATAATTTATCAGTAACATTATTATTATTATTAGTTTCTTCTTCTTCTTCCTCGTTGGTTAAATCGAATATATACACGACTTTATCTTGAGTTAAATCTATAGTTAAACTCATTATGGAATGTGTATGAATACACAAATTGTATTTCCTATTTATAACAACAACAAAAATTTGGAATGTGTATGAATACACAAATTGTATTTCTTATTTATAACAAAAAAATTTTTTTTTTGTTCAATGATTAAACAAATTTACGATTAACTGTTGAATTTGGTAAAAATAGTTAATTGATTTTAATTTCATTAACGTTACATTGGATTAAATTGAGGATGTAAATTAATTAAATTTGGTGTTGTAAGCGAATTGAGGTTGAATTATATTAATTGATGATTCAGATAATTATCGTTAAATTATCAAAAATCTGATTATGAATTAAGTATATATTTTCATAAGAAATAAATTATAATTATATTTCCATTGTGATACAAATATTTTAAAATATAAGACAATAATTTTTTTAATTGCTGCCAAGAATTATGACTCTCATCAAAACCCAACCATTTAGCATAGACCATATCCCCCCTTTTTCGAATAACTCTTTCAACTAGATATACATCTTTGTTTTTAACTTTTTGCAGTTCAAATTCGTAAAATCCTCCTTTTATAATTTGTTGTTGGTAATCTTGTAGTACATATGTTACGGGGTTGGTTAATTGAATTTTGATAATTGTAAAGATTTCCGTTGACCAATTGGGTAAATAACCTTTATCAAATTTGCCTTTAAATTTAGATATTCTGACAAAATCACCAACTTTGAATTTTCCTCTTTGAAAGATTTTAGGTCGATTGTAAACTGTCTTCAAGAGCAGTTTTTCATGACGTTTTTCAACTTTTGACGGCTTCATTTTAATTGTACGATGTGTAGTGTTATTGTACTGCGACACAGTTTTATCCAATATTTTAGTCCAGTTGTAGTTGCCATTCAAGCTAAACATTTTATATAGTTTAGTTTTTAAAGTACGAATTGCTCGTTCGGCAATTCCAGCTTTGATTGTAAAACTCGTATAATGGATGATAGCGTGTTTTTTCATCAAATTGTTAAAATACGAATTGAAAAATTCGGTTCCCATATCAGAATGTATATTTTTAGGTATCACATTATTTTCAGCAAATATATCGGTCATAGCTTGAGAAACTTCAACTCCAGTTTTGGTTTTTAACGCTTTCACATACATAAATTTGGAAAAAATATCAATTACAACCAGAATGTACTTATAGTTATAATTGTATTTTTTTATTGAGGACATACCAGCCAAATCAATTTGCCAAACATCATTTAGACCTTTTTGTATGTACCTTCGACGTATAAATTTTTTTCTTACACTTTTATGTATTTCATCAACAACAATTTTTTTTTGTGACATTTTATATTTTTTTTTTTTTCTTAATACAAAAATAAAATCATACACTTTTTAAATAAGTAAAGAAAAATTTTTATCAACTATTTGCCAGATTGGCTATATAAATATATATTATTTTTTAATTATTATTTCTTTCCTTTAAATACCTTTTACTTATATACTATTTTAAATATCAATGCGCGGCGTCATGATGGCATCATTCGTGACGTCCTCACCCATGAAAGTATCATCCGTGAAGGCATCATCCGTGAAGGCATCAGCCAAGCTTATCTTATAATTACCCCAAGCCAAAGTTTTAATATTTATCTTCTAAAATGTAACGTTTTGTATCGCTCGAACTTAGAACTAACTTATTTAAATTTTGAGTATGAATTGTATGCAACTTAGATCGAATAAGGTTCATATTTCGATAATACAATTCTTTGTTTAACAAACAATTTTTAAAATTATTCAGTGAAATATCGTTTAGAGCACATTTAGTAATGCCTTTAACCTTTTTTATTAGACGTTGATCGACAACATCAATCATGTACACTTTGGACCGTAATCCAATGAATCTTTCATAATTCTACCTTCGTTTTCATCTTTAAAAAAACCTACTTTTTTCTTATTAATTATAGGAAAATTAAATGGATTATCTATTTCATAATTCGATGTATCGAAACGTTCTGCTAAATCATTCCTTATATCATTATAAAAATCATCGGTTTTTATTGTATAAACAAAACTATCTGTATCAATGTAATTAATATCAACATCAGTTCCGAATTTCACTTTGATGTAATTGTAATGGAAAATATACATTAACAATTTCGACAAATCCAATACCGTAAATCCTAAATAAACAGGTCTATTAAGTGTTAAGATATCCCGATTTAACTGAATTGCAGCTAAATTTTCCGTAAAATATGAACAACTGTGAAAATTTGGTTTGGCTATTAGAGCTCTTGCTCCTAACCGTCTACCTTTACTTTCCCATTCCGTTGCGATTTTGATATTTTTACGTTTAAATATATTTTCAATTGATTTACCGAAAAGGCTATTATTGATATTTTTAAAGAACATTTTTTGAAATTCATTTTTAGCTTCGGATCGGTGTTTCGTATTCAAGTCAATAAAACTCTTCATAAACGCCCTTTGACAGAATTGTATACCTCGGTGGATTTTTTTCAATTGCATCCCATTAGCTAAACATTGTTTTAAATTTCGATAATGTATAATGTAATTTTTTTTATCGTGCAAGTCTAAAATTAATTTTTTATTTTTACAATTGGGCGTTAATTTATTTTCAGCGCAAAATGGCAAATCATTGTGTTTATCATGCAAATCATACGGGTAATCTAAATCAACTTCTAGAATGTAACCTGTTTCTGCATCATCATTGATGCTTTCAATTATATTCATTATACTGTTGGGATTTTCAATCCATTTAAAGTTTTTACATGGTAAACATTCTGTTAACGCGTATGCATATAGGTTATTACAATCGTAATATATTAAATAAATACTCGGCTCTTCAGGTTTATATTCCGCACCCATATATTTATTATTTGCAACTGAATTTCTGAGAGAGCATTGATTTGTGCCGCCTCGAATGCCATTTGAAATAAAATTATACATGTCTGAGTCTGTCAGCAGCTCTAATTCAATTTTAGTATATTTGAGCATAGCTTGCCACGCAAGACCAGGCGTTGTGTAAAGTTGAGCACTATCCAAGTCGTAAATTTGCTTGCATGTTTTTCGAAAATTTTCATACACGTCTGCAAGTATTAAAACATCTATTTTTAGATAAAGTTTTAAATAATCTTCCAAGTTTCTGCAGTTGAATAAACTCCAGACATTTAACGCATGTTCATATTCGCTATCTGCACAAGCAACTTTCGTCAAATCGTTATAAAACGTATTTTGTGGTGGTAAATTCGACTCCTTCAATTTTGGCCAACTGTCCAAATATGTGTACGGAAATACTCCTTTTCTTTTCGCTAACTCAGATTCGATATTGTCAGGGAAAAATATTTTTGTATTAACAAACTCATTCGAGTCTAAATTTTGCGCCAACTTGTCCAAACTTGACGGCATAAAACAAAACGAATCTAAAAATCTCAAGTTGAAATGTTTTCCGCCATCTATATAAATTTGTTTACTTAACGATATATAAATCTCTTTATTTAGAGGGATAACATTAATGGGACCAGTTATTTCATTTAATTCCTTAAATAAAAGATGGCAATCATATTTTGAGAAATTATGGAAAAATATAGGGAACAAATTACAATCCCTATAATTCAAATTACAATTTGAATGAGCAGGCCCCCGATATTTACCAGTAAAATGGCAATGGTCGCGAACTCTATCCGATGAAAAATCTAGTAAACTTTTACAAATATGACAAATTCTACTAGTGGTTTGTCGAACAACTTCATCAAAAGTCAACGCATTCATTGGTTTTGGGTTTAAAAAATAATTTAAATACAATTGCTTACATTCATTTGCCACCGATAAAATAAATTCTTTCGCGCAATGTTCACCAGTAAAAACAAAATACTTATTTAAGTTACTATCAAATGAACAGCAAATATAATAGCCAAATGCGACTGGGATATGTTTTTGAATATCCGATTTGTTCGGATTTGGTATGCAAGTATCATAACGTTGCAACATACTTTCTGAATCGGCGTATATAACAAATGGAACCGTTGCATGTAAATTAGTGCTTTTATATTTTAAAATTCTATCATCTGGTTTTGGCATCTTAACAACAACTTTATTGCAATATGGAATGTGCTGTTCTAATTTTTCATTAGTTTGAAAATGTTGCAGGCAAACTGAACATAAAAACATTGCGCGTGTGCTTCCAGTAATTTGCGAACGCATAAATCTAGATAAATTTTTTATGTATACGTAATGGTAATTTTCTTCCTTTTGCAATAAAAGTAAGTTAATATGATGAGTTCTGTTTTGATATTTTGTGTGATAAAAAGATCCTACAATTTGCAAACTTTGGTCTATAGTTTCATAACCGTATACATTACAACTAATTTCAGGATTTATTTCCTCAAATTTATAAATTTCTTGAATTCTAAGTGGAAATTGAAGACCAGAGAATTTAACCGTTAAATGTCCTACAATAATTTCATCACCTGAAATATTGCTAATATTATAGGAAGTTATCCTATTGGCATTGGCAGTTTGAGGCTTTAAAGACGCAATTATACACCATTTAAAACAATACTCGTCATTATTTTTAATATTTATACATGCATGTTTCAATTGTAGGTATTTTGGTAATGGAATATATGTCGATCCGCGAATTGGACAATATTTGTTGATATTAATTTCAAGATGCGCGATTCTTATTAGAGACCAACCCGAATCTTTTTCTTGAAACTCATCTGCATTAGATGCGATGCGATTAAGCAACTTATTTAGCGTATCCAATATATTTTGAGTATTTTCAATTAAACTCATTTCCGTATTAAACGACTTTATATCTAAATCGTATTCGTTATCTTTAACTATTTGTTGGGGTTTAACGTATTCACCGAATAATTCTAAATTAAATTTAAATGCTTTATGTTTTATAACACTATTGTTTAATATATTTATAAGATCTTTGTTAATAATTTTTAAAAAATTACTTATATCTAATTCCGCTTCATTGCGATTTTCAATTAAAAACGTTTCCAACCGATTTTTAAAACATGATTTTATTAATTTTACATTATCATTTATAGTTATCATTACATTTTTTTTATGTGTGTTGCTTTTCAAATGTGATGTCCAGCGGTTACTTTCCATATATTTGCTGCATTCTTTACAGCGGTTACTTTCCATATATTTGCTGCATATATTTGCTGCATTCTTATTTTTCACATCTGATGATGATGATGCTGACGTTGATGCCACCGATGTATCATTGTGTACAACGCTAATATGTTCAGTAAGGTTTTTTTTTGATAAAAAAAATTTTACCACACTTTTCACATAAAAATTGTTTATCATTATTATTGTTTTTAATTTTTTCATTTATTTTTATTGTTTTACATATATTTAAATGTTTTTTAAATTTTTCAGTTTTTAAAAACCTAAGACCGCAAATTTCACATAGAAACATTGTTTTAATTTTTATCTACGCACTTATTGTATATTTCTTCCGGTACAAAATGTTTTAAATTTTCTAAAAAACCTCGTAAAAACTCAATACGATTCATAAGTTTTAGAAAATCTTCAATATATATCACTTTATTTTTATACCATTCTATTAATTTAAGACCACTTTCATAATATTCGAGTTCTTTGTTCAGACATTCAATTTTAAAATCACAATAAACTTTATTTAACTCTAATATAATTTCTAATGTATAAGTTTCAAATTGTTCTTCTAATCTTTCAATGCATGATTTTAAGTCTACAGCCTGAGTCCACGTTTCTGCTGCATATGCAACCCACATTATAAGATTTATTTTTTATTTATTCGGCTAAATTTTGAAGGGAGCCAATATTTAAAACCACTATCCAGACCTACCAAAATACTGTTTCCAATATTTTTGGTCTTAATATTTTTCACCGCAACAGTTACAATTTTATAGTCTTTGTTTACCTCTAAGTCATTGGTATTAAGGACAGTGTCGTCAAAAGTTGTAATATTACCAGCATTTAACTTTTCAACTAAATATTTGTCCATGTTAAATTTTATATCGCAAATAAAGAAAAACTTTGACTTAAGGATGAATTTGCACTGTGAAGTAGTTTGAAAAATTCTCGGTTTTTATAGGAAAATTTTTTTCATTAAAAAGATGATATGACAATGAAAATATTTTTAAAAACTTATTTGCATATTATTAAGGCATAAATTCTTTTTAACTCCAGGACAAGGTTAAAGGAAATGAAAAAATATGGTAATAAAATGTTGGTTATTTACACATCTATAAAATAAACTTCATAAATAATCTTATTTATCGGAATATCAAATTCTTTTTCGTATTGATAAAATGCAACAAAAAAAAATAAGGTTTTAAAATGTAATATTTATGTGAATGTCATTTTTTTTTTTTTTACACATCATTAACTATATATTTTGAAACAACCTATCTTATTTGCAGCAATTAAAAAAATTATTGTCTTATATTTTAAAATATTTGCATCACAATGGAAATATAATTATAATTTATTTCTTATGAAAATATATCCTTAATTCATAAGAAGATTTTTGATAATTTAACGATAATTATCTGAATCATCAATTAATATAATTCAACCTCAATTCGCTTACAACACCAAATTTAATTAATTTACATCCTCAATTTAATCCAATGTAACGTTAATGAAATTAAAATCAATTAACTATTTTTACCAAATTCAACAGTTAATCGTAAATTTGTTTAATCATTGAACAAAAAAAAAATTTTTTTGTTATAAATAAGAAATACAATTTGTGTACACATTCCAAAAATTTTTTTTGTTATAAATAAGAAATACAATTTGTGTATTCATACACATTCCATAATGAGTTTAACTATAGATTTAACTCAAGATAAAGTCGTGTATATATTCGATTTAACCAACGAGGAAGAAGAAGAAGAAACTAATAATAATAATAATGTTACTGATAAATTATTATTATCCTCATCTAAAGATCAGCAACCCCCGCAACAACAACAGCAACGACAACAGCATCTAACTCAAGATAAAGTCGTCTATATATTCGATTTAACCAACGAGGAAGAAGAAGAAGAAACTAATAATAATAATAATGTTACTGATAAATTATTATTATCCTCATCTAAAGATCAGCAACCCTCGCAACAACAACAGCATCAAACATTAAACAAAGAGTCAAGAGTCTTCAACCCTCAATGGCAATAAAATTAATTAAGAAAAAACAAAAACTGCAATCATAAAGTCTTCAAAGATCATTTATTTTCAAAGAATTTAATAATAAGTAAATAAAACAGTCTTCAACCCTCGATGACAATAAAATTAATTAAGAAAAAACAAAAACTACAATCATAAAAAGTCTTCAAAGAACATTTATTTTCCATTATTAATATCAAACTTGTAATCACATTTTATTAAAAACACTAAAAAACAAAAATAATCTATTTCCTGAAATGCTTACAAAGAAAATAAAAAAATAATTTTAAAATTTTAATTTTTTTTTATTTTTTGATATACATATTTATTACAAACTTAAATTCTATTACAAACCAAAATTTTTTTTTATTTTAAAAAGTATTATTATTATTATTATTATTATTATTATTATTATTATTATTATTAATATTGTTATTATTAATCTTAAAAATATATTAGTCGGATATATTAGTGGGACAACTTCTTCTGACGGTGGTATGGGTAGTGGATACTGATTTTGAGTTTTTGTAGTTTTTATTACTGCATGCATATAATAGTAATAAAAACATAAACAATTAAAATATAAAAAAAACTTTAGTCTTTAATAATTTAATTCGAAATTACCCATGAACTTGCCACCCCTTAATTGTCTGCCATCATTGTTGTTGTTGTTGTTGTTGTGGGGGTTGACATCTACACCACTGCTACCTGAATATTCTGTCTTACTACCGTAGTTGTTGTTGTTGCTGTTGTTAACGTTGTTTTTGTTATTGTTCTTGTTGTTGCTGTGGACATCTACACCAGCGCTACTCGAGTATTTTTCATCCTAGATACGAAAAGAATAATTTTTGAAAACAATAAAAAAAAAATTATAACTTACCGATATAAACAGATCTCCTTTGTTTAAAGGTAATATTTCATCCTGTAATACATATTTTTATATATAAATAATTTTTATATACGAATTAGTATAGCATTCCCGGATAAATTGAAGGTTATGTTTGACGAATTAGTGAAAAATTCGCTCATCATTGGTTTTGCACAAGTAGATGTACAGTACATTAACATCATTAAAATTGCTATGAATTTTCTGTTATACATTGTTAATTATTTTTTAAGTTAATTTTCTCTGACCGTATTGTTCAATTTTTAATATAAAACTAATTTTTAAATGTGCGTTCAAATGCATAATAATAAAGAAAAAACTTAAAATGCAATTGATAATAAATAGACTTTGAAATAAAACTCTATAATACTTTGAATAATCAGCATAAAAAATGATAACCCATTGAAAATTATTTTTAATTATAAATTTAGAATTAAATGGAAAATTGCAATGTAAGTTTTTTTTATAGTTGAGTGTTGTTTTTGTAATTGCACAAAATACGTAAATAAATGTACATATTTTTCAAATGAAGAATTTCACTAAAAAATCAATCTAAAAAATCAAATTTCATTACAGTATTTATGAAAAATATCATTTATTTTAGAATTCGTATACACAAATTCATTTTATATGTTTTTTGTTGTTGTTTGTTTTTCATCAATATATTATGTAAAAATATTGATTAAGAAACTTGTTCATAATTATTATGATCAAGTTCAATGTTATTATATATGATTATAAATTCATATTTAATTTAATTAATTTAATCAAAAAAAATATCTTATTGCCTAGACCTCACAAAATTACAAAGAAGACAAAAGCAAATAGCAACAAAAACAAAATTTATTTTTGTATCGACAACTTGTTTTAGATTTTTTTGAATGTAAAATTTGTTATTACGTATAAACGCACAATCTTTACCATTGCTCAACCTTATTTTCATACAATCGGTATTCCAAACAAAATCAAAACTGTTGGTGGCCCAGTGGTAGGGACTCAAATTTACAATTCAAACTATAACGCTTCAAATCCTCGGCCGGCGACTTTTTTTAAATTGATTTAGAAAAAATTGATCAAAATTGAAAAAAAGTGATCCAGAAAAATTTAGTCAAAAGTCTTAATATCAGAAAAATTTAGTCAAAAGTCTTAATATGTATGGGGTAAAAGTGGTCTAGAAAATGTATGGAAAAAGTGATCTAGAAAATGTATGGAAAAAGTGATCTAGAAAATGTATGGAAAAAGTGATCTAGAAAATGTATGGAAAAAGTGATCTAGAAAATGTATGGAAAAAGTGATCTAGAAAATGTATGGAAAAAGTGATCTAGAAAATGTATGGAAAAAGTGATCTAGAAAATGTATGGAAAAAGTTATCTAGAAAAATTTGGTCAAAAGTCTGAATATGTATGGAAAAAAGTGATCCAGAACATACATATATTAACTACTGATTAAAAATTTGACAGCCGGAACAGGTCATGAAAATTTGTACTCGCCAGAGGTAATTAACCAGCTAGCTACTGTTACCCTAGCATACATGGGAGGGGAATTAGGCATTAAAATCCAGGTGGACATCTTACAAAAAGATGAATATACTCTGAATAAAGTATATCCTATACCCCGAAAATACGACGCCGACCTGGTAGTACTGACACCAGAGTGGGATTATTTAGCAAATAACTCTGCAGGACATTTTGTACATTACTCTAATGAAGAGTACGCAGTGGCTTGTAGAGAAATCAGTACTGAAGAAAATCGCATTTTAAAAGTATGCAAGCAAATTCAGCTGAAGCTTTTAGAACCTACACCTCTGCAGTGTTTGATAGAGCATTTTTTAAATAGGAAATTGACTCGAAAAAATAAACAGAATTTGTGCCAATATCGAGTGATTACCCATTTAGAAAATCATATAGTGCCAATGAAACTACCCAATACATGGCTATTTATGTTTCCGCGAGAAAGCACGCTGGTAGCGTTATGTCAGGCACAAAACTATAAGATCACACTGAAAGGAACCGGAATAGTGACACTAAAAGAGAAATGTGTATTTTTATTAGAACATATGGAGTTACCTTATGCAGCCGGTTTGGAAGCATAAAAGACGACACAAAATTCAAATTTTCAAAATTGGACGAAATTCAAATAGAGAATAGATCATGGGTACCTATTGAAGAAACAAAGTTTGAATCTACGGCGATAAAAATGTTAAACCCAGAAGATCTTAATAAGGAATTCACGAAACGTAGCCAGTCATTGTCGCAATTAACGGAAGATATAAGAAAAGCTAGAGAAAATCATGAAAACATGTTTTCGCTAAAACTCATGTCTACTTCAAAGTCCATAATACTCAGTATATTGGTCATCACAATAATCATATATTTCGGAGTAAAAAAATGTAGGAAAAGGGAAACTATAGTGGACAGGGGAAGGGATAGACGGATACAGAGTTCGACAGAGGAGAGAAGAGACAGCCCGTGGACCGATAACTACGAATTGCCACCTAGAAGTACGGACCGACAGGACAGGACAGAAACACGACATCCGCCAACACCAAAAACGCCACCACGACAAGTACGAACTAAACTGACGGACGAACACGTAGACTCTCATGTGCGATCTTTTAGGGACTGACTTAACTAAATACACTATAGTTAATTTTTTTTTATTGTTATCTTATTTTACTCTTCTGCTATCTTATTTTATTTTCTTACTATCCCTTAGGGAATGAATTGTTTAATTCTTTATTATTTTCAATTTTCTCTTAGTTTCAATTTTTAATATTTTATATCAATAGGGTTAAACGAAATGTAGTACATAGTAAGTTACAAAAAGGATTTTCAAGGGAAGTACAGTAAATTCTTTTTTTTAAGTTAAATTGATCCATTTCATATATAGAATATATACACATAAATTTATTTTCATAATTATCTTAGTAAAGTTAATATTTTTTATTCATTTCATAAATTTGTTTAAATAAAAAATAAGTATATACTGTAATTAATAAAATTTTGTTATTTAATTCATTTTTATAATTTTGTTATTAGTAATTATTAAACTTTCGTTATTTAATTCATTTTTATGGTTTCAATTCATTTTCATAGTTTAGTAATAAGTAATTAATAAATTTCTGTTATTTAATTTTCTTTATAATTCTGTTATTAGTAATTAATAAATTTTCGTTATTTGATTCATTTTTATGGTTTTGTAATAAGTAATTAATACATTTTTGTCATCCATTTTTATAATTTTGTTAATAATTTAAATTTCACATATTCATATTAGTTAATTGATTTTTATAATACATTTTTGTCATTAAACTGATTTTTATAATTTTGTTAATAATTTAAATTTTATACATGCATATTAGTTTTGATAAATTCATTAAGTAAGATGATTAAATTTCCTATTAAATTTTTTGTAATAATATGTTAAAGAGATAATTAATTTTGTTTATAATTTCTTTTATAATATTCATTATTAATTTTTTATATATAGGAAAAAAGATTTTTTATCAAATATATTTTTTTTGTATCAATAATTTTATATACATGTAATGTACCATAACGAAACACGGATCAACTATACCCCAGTTTCCAGGAAAAAGTCCAATTTTACAAATTGGTCTTTTTCTTCGGGGATTGGGAGGTGTTGTATAAAATACAGGTCACCCTGTCTTTCAATTATTTGTGCAATAAACGCACTAATATTAATTCCCAAAATTAATATTAGCAATTAATAACTGTAGCGGAAATCGACTTGCTTAATTAGCACTTTTGCTAATTAAGCAAAGTTGAATGCTCAGGTGATTGAACGACGGTAATGAGACCTTGATTATTATTTGTGAGAATAAAAATCAAGGCCACGTTTTACCAAAAAGGGTTGACTTGGATTTTATAATTTGATTAATAGAGTTGAGTTGATTCGTAGTCGCGTTGAAGTAAAGTCGGTCTGGATTTTGAATTAATAAAAAGAATAGTTGAAAATAACTTAAATAAGATATAAATAAATTGTTACTGGTTTTAAATTAAATATTTAATGTGTTTTATTTATAATTAGAAGATTTCCAGATTTATATGGTTTATGTTATAACCGTAAGTATAACATATACATTGTCGTCGAATGTGACTTTTTTACTGACAACTGAGTTTTAGCATTAATTGGCGTATTTGAAATTAACTTAGAATCATCGACTTCACTAAAACACGGCTTTTCAATTCAAATAATACTTTATTTATTTCTTTTAACTTATAATTTTTCTTAATCTAATAAAGTAAAGATAATACATAATTTTATATTTGCTTATATTTAATGGTCCGCTTTGGAACTCTCTAAATATTATAGTTTTAATTATTTTGGTTTTTATTTCATTTTATCTTTATTTTTTAATTCAATTATGAATTCAATATATTTTAATTATTTGCAAAAAAATTTAATAAAAATCAAATTTAAATTACTTTTTTTTATATAATAAAATCTTAACCTACTATACTTAAATCTAAACAACAAACAAACACTTATAATAAATCAAAAACAATTATATACGAATATATGTTTTAATTTAACCACCATATATACTTCCTATATTTACCGATATCTTTTTTATCATGTTCAGGAATATGAACATCAAATTTTAATTCGTATCTGACTGTGTCTTTGTAATAACTATATATTTTTAAATCTGTTACTCTTCTATTAAAGTGATATAAAAGGGGTACACCATTTTTATCTTGTATAAAATCATTTATATCTAAAAATACAAAACTTTCAGGAGGCAAAAAACCATTTTCCATTGATTTTTTAAAATATATTTCATTAGGATAATATATAATTGACATATTAGCGGATTTTCTTTGATTTCACTTATTCTATTCCAGTGTTTTCTATTTAGTTTAACTACAAAATTGTCTATTCGTCCCATTTTGGCCTCATTATATTTAAATTTATTGGAATAATAGTATTTATAATTATGAATAGGATTTCTCCATTTGTTAATACAAGCTCTAATGCATCTTCTCTCAAATTTTCTGTATTTTTCAATATTTGTTGAACTTACATTAAACCATATAGGGGAGCCATATGTAAGAATAGGTCGGATTAAAGATTTATATGCTATTATTTTTACTTTGCTAGCAAGTGTTTTATTATAAAAAAGTTTTTTGCAAGCCATAAATGCTTTTCTTGCTTTTAATATTTGATTATTAATATGACTTGTGTAGTTTAATCTATTATTTAAATTTACTCCTAAGTATCTAACATTTTCTCTATGAGGTATAATTGCTCCCGTTGGGCTTTTAATTTGAAATTGTCTCCACATCTTTCTAACGTTTCAACTACATAAATCTAATGATGGTCTAAATAGAATACTTTCGCTTTTGCTCTCATTTATACTTAGTTTCCAAGTACGAAGAAAGTTAAAAGTATTATTATACATAATTTGCAATTCGTATTCTATGTCACTTGAGTTTTTTGCACTTGTATATATGGTAATATCGTCTGCATATGTTATTCCTTTATTTTTTGGTTTTTCATATATTGGATTTTTAAAAATGTCGCTAATGTATATATTAAAAAATGTAGGAGCAAGGATTGTTCCTTGCTGCAAACCATTTTTAACATTAAATGAATTTTCTGTTTGATTTTTACCATCGGATACTATGAATTTTTTATTGGTGATTAGTTCATATATTATAAATATTAAATTTTCTGGGAAATCTTTTTTAACTAGCTTATAAATAAATCCATCTATCCACATTGTATCAAATGCTGTTTTGGTGTCAATTAAACATGCACCAACACAATTTTTATTGTTTAATTCCCAGCATACATCAGAGGATAGTTTACTTATAGCATGTATCGTAGAATGGTCTTTACGAAATCCAAATTGCGTGTCTGGTATTATCTTTAGTTCATTTATAACTGAATTTAATTTTCTAAAAACTATTTTTTCAAATATTTTACTGGAATTAGGTAATAAGTTTATTAGCCTATAGCTTTCGGGTTTCGCCGGGTCTTTACCTGGTTTTAAAATGGGTATGATTTTAGATATTTTCCATTTTTTTGGTATATAATTATTATTAATAATATTATTAAATAATATGGTATATTGTTTAATAACCACTAGTGGTAGATTTTTTAAAACTATATTTGGTAATTCGTCTATTCCTGCTGATGTTTTGTTATTTAAGTTTTTAAATAATATTTCAGTCTCTTTTAGATTAGTGAAAGTTTTTGGCTCTAGGTCATTACTGTCTGATAGATTGTCATTATTAAATTGAGTATTATTTTGTCT
This sequence comes from Rhamphomyia laevipes, assembly GCA_963920725.1. NCBI lineage: Eukaryota > Metazoa > Arthropoda > Insecta > Diptera > Empididae > Rhamphomyia > Rhamphomyia laevipes. The sequence goes on along the minus strand of OY987255.1, from coordinate 79,243,291 downwards.
ATTCTCAATTTTTCTTTTAACTTGTAGAACTATATGTTTTATGTCGTTATTAAGTTGTGTATTTTCATTATTTATATCTATCATATGAACTTTTTCATAATGTTTTCCTATTAAGTTTAACTTAGTTTTACTATCTGTTATTATATAATTTGAATCTTGATCCCTATCAAGTTCATTTATATTTAACTTTACGCTATTTAACAGTTCTTCGTTGTTTATTTTTAAATTATGTATACCTATATCTTCATTTTTTCTAAATAATTTTTTAATTTTTGAGAACATATTACCATTCTTAGCATTTATGTTCATTAACCTATTTTTCCAATAACTATTTATTTTTATTTGAACATTATCTTTAATTAATTTTTTGAACTTGATTTTGTTGGTTTAAGTTATTTCTCTTAAGTTTATTTAATCTAGAAATTAAAGTCACTTTAGTTTTATGTAGTTTATCTATAAATGGTGTCCTAAAATTGTCAGAATAGTTTCTTTGTTTTAATTTTGGTACATTTAACTCTATGCTTTTCTGAATAAATTTTTCAAGTTCTAATGTTTTTGTTTCAATTTCTATATTACTTATATTTATATTATTTGGAACTAATTTGTAATTATCGTTATTATAAAGTTTTAAATATAATTTCTCAGTGTTATTCATAAATAATTTCCAATTCACTTTTTTAAAATTATATTTATATTTAACATCATTTTTATCTACCAAAAAGTTTTCATCGTTTCGATTTTTAACTATTAAGAGCACTGCAGAATGATCACTATCGTAATCTATAGTTTTCAATTTATTTGTATTTGTATGAATTTTTAATCTATTATCTATAAAACAAATATCTAAATATGAACCCGACCGAAATGTTGGGTTTTCTGTTGGAAGTAATTTGCATTTAAATTCTATTTCATTATTTTCAATCCAATTTTTTATATAATTTCCCCTAGGATTATTTTGTGTGTTTTTGGCATTAAAATCACCACATATAATAAAGTAATTATCTAGTTGGTTTAATTCTAAAGTTTGAAAAAGCGCTTCAAATTCTTGTCTAAAGTTTTCTTTAAAATTTTCCGAGGCATATGCCGAAACAAGAATTAAATTTTTATTATTTATTAACTTTATAGATATAATGGTAGTTTCCAAACATTTATTTGATATCAAACTATTTTTCAAAATTACTGTATATCTAATATCTTCCCTTATCAGTATAGCTGTGCCTCCCCCTTTTATATCGATTTGCCTATCTGTTCTAATCATATTATATTTATCAAAATATAGTCTATGTTTCTTATTTAATTTAGTTTCATTTAGAAAGACAAGGTCAGGTTTATGATCTTCTAAAAATTTCGTTAAATATATTCTTTTTTGTTGTGAGATTAAAGAGTTAACATTAATTGACAATATTTTTATGGTGTTTAAATCAATCAACCTAATAATATGGTTCAAATAGTATATCAATTCTCTTTTTATTTTCAAGAATATCATTTTCTAAATTAGTTAATCTTGAACTTATTGAAGATATTGTTTTTAAGATTTCTTGTAAATTTTTTTGAATATCATTGTTATTATTTATATTATTATTTGTACTACTATTTATTACATTATTTGTATCTTTATAATTATTTTTATTATGTAACATATCTGAATATCTAATCATTGGATTAACAAAATTATTAAAACTAGCCTTATTATTACTATTTCTAATTTTTAAGTCTTCTCTTTTTTTATGTATTTTTTGTACCAATTCTTGATATTTTTTGCATCCCTTATATGAAGCTGGATGACCTTTTTCTTTACAAATTATACAGAATAGTTCATCTGTTATATTTTTATCTTTTAGTTCACAATTACCTGGACCATGACTATCACCACATTTAACACATCTGTATTGCAACGTACAGTTGCTAGCAGTATGTCCAAATCGCTGGCATTTCACACATTGACATATTTCGTCCTTCTTATGTATTTTTTCCCATTTAATTAAACGATAATTAATTGATTTAATTTTATATATTTCATTTAAGTTGGTTTGTGGTGTAACTTGTACTATAAATATAGAGGTATCATAATTTTCTGATACCGAATGTTTGGTTTTGAATCTAATTACATTCACAAATTTTACATTTTCATTTTCAAAATGCTGTAAATCTTTTAAAATATCTTCTGGGTTATCTATGGAATCCAATCCTTTTAATAGTATCGATTTAACTTTATCCTCTTTAGGAGTATAAGTATAATATTGGCAACTAGTCTCAGTTAATAAATTTTTGATTTTTTTGTAAATTTCTATATTTTGACTAAAGATTGCATACTTATTTGCATTTATTTTCTTTATATTGAACTCTTTAATTTTCAAATGTTCAATAATTGCTTGTTTAATCACCTGTATTTGTTTATTATATACATATAATGGTGGGACTTTATCTTTTTTAATGATTACTTCATTAACTTTTGTCTTATTTGTATCTTTTAATTCATTTTTTTTATTTAATTCATTGTTATTTTTACTTTTTGTATTACTTATAAATTCTGAGTTTTGTATTTTATTTTGCTCTTTTAGTGAGCGTATAATTTGATTGTCATTATTATCACTATTTTCTCTGTTATATATTTCATATTGAACTTGTTCAGATGACACTGACTTATTACTTTCATTAAATTCACTCTCACTAAGTAATTCAACATCTGAATCTGGAATAGTATTGACATTATTCTCTGATATCATAGCTGGGTTTTTGGCTTCTGATATTTATTTAATTACTTGTTTTAATTTATTAATTTCTCTTTTTAATAGAGTATTTTCTTCACTTAGTTCTTTATTGTTCTTAGGTTTTTGCTTTTTATTCATTTTTTTAGTTTGACTTTCCGAATCAGAATTATTACTTTTTTTTCTTTTTTTTAATATAATTTTAAACGATTCACTATCTTTTTAATCTACTTCTCCACTAGAGCTTTCATTCATGTTTACGATTTTAATTTCAGATTTTATATTTCTTAACTATATATATATATATATATATATATATATATTTTCCAAAAGTATTTGCAAAGTAAATTTATATCACATGCGTTCTCTTCCGCAGTCAAATTTTTACTCACTAAAACACGGCTTTAATCGATTAATTGACATGGTTGCGTTTTTTTCTCTAATTAAAATTGTAAAGTATTTGTCCTTTCGGTCTATCACTAAAAATTGTCCTTCGTACGGTGGTTCTAGTGATGAACTTACCACGGCGGTTCTTACAAAGACGTGTGAGCAACTTTTTAAATCTTTCAATATGAAAACCTTTTCTTTATTGTGACGCGTTGCTGTCGCTGGACGAACCGTGTCGAAATGTTCCCTTAATTGCTGAACGAAATCAGATTGATAGATTGTTGATTTGGAAATTTGTAGCATATCTCCTGGTAACCGTATGTTGGTTCCGTATACGAGTTCGGCCGATGTCACGTCGAAATCAGTTCGATAATCGGTTCTTAATCCCAGTAATACCAATGGCAAAGATTTCGTCCATTGTTATAACCTGTACACATTAACGCTGCTTTTAACGTTCGATGCCAACGTTCTATCATGCCGTTGCAAGCAGGATTGTACGAGGTGGTCCGATTTCGGGTAAACCTAAAAGTTTGGCTAATTCTGAAAAGAGTTCTGATTCAAAATTTGACCCGCGATCTGTCGTTATGGTAGATGGTACGCCATATCTACAAATCCATTCCCTAAATATAGCGTTTGCGACAGTTTCGCTTATAATTTCTGCAGCAGGTATAGCCTCGGCCAACGCGTGTAACGATCTATTAACGTTACGCAGTATTTCATATTCTCCGACGGAGGTAGAGGACCAATAATATCCAAGTGAATTTTGTCGAAATGTTTTTCCACTAAGGGATAATTACCTATCGGACTTTTGACATGCTTCGTGACTTTGGATTTTTGACAAACTATACAAGATTTTGCCCAATTACGAATTTCTTTATTAATGGAAGTCCAAACGAAATTCTTTACTGTCGCCTTGATTGTCGCTCGTATCCTTGGGTGCGATAAATTGTGAATACTAGAGAAAACGTCGCGTCGAAAATTTACGGGTACATATGGCCTTGCATTTCCTAACCATGTCTCGCAAAAAATTTTGACATTCGAGTACTATCGGTACGAGTTGAAACTTAAATGCTGCATTTGTCTTTAACGTTTCTAATTCAGAGTCTCCGAACCGAGCTTCCGCAATTTTTTCGTAATCGATCGTGTCACGCATCGTTAATTGAGCCACTCTTGAAAGCGCGTCAGCAACGACGTTGTCTTTACCGCTAATGTGCTGAATATCCGAAGTATATTGTGCTACTAAGTCTAATTGCCTACGTTGCCGGGGTGAAGCCTTGTCGAGATTTTGTTGCAATGCAAACGTGAGAGGTTTGTGGTCCGTAAACAAAAAAAATGTCCGCCCTTCCAACCAATGCTTAAAATGTTTTATCGCGGAATACGCTGCTAATAATTCATATGCATATGCGCTGTATCGTTGTTGCGTTTCCGTGTGCTTTCTCGAGAAAAAACTGAGCGGTTGCCAGGAATTGCACACTTTTTGTTGAATAACAGCACCCATGGCGAAATCCGACTTAAACGGTGGCGGTTTAACCCCTACTCTACAAATTTTATTACTCGATTTAAGTTTTTTTGCTTCATATATCTAAAGATATATGAAGCTTTGCGGTGGGGATGCAAAAAAAAAAATTGAGATTTTAATTGATTTATCCATTTTCGATATCAAGGAATCCGAATCCGTGATAAAAATTTCTGTGTCCGCCGTACGCCGTACGCCGTACGCAGGGTAAAAATGCTCTTTTTGTAATGCTTAGAAATAGTAGTAAACCAATTCCGATTTTGACAAAATTTTAAAGAAATGTAAACAAATATTGGAAGTATGTCGTGGTGGGGTGCATTTTCAAATAAGTCAATTGCAACCCCCTTAAAAAAGGGGTCGAACATATCCCTTTTTATGCACACGAAAAAACACTGCTTATATATTATGGGATTTTAATACCATTTCCTCAGTACGTACATACACACTATCTAATTAAGTTTTTAAAAAATGGGGGGTATCGGACGCAGCCCCACGTTTTTATGGGGCTTTGAAATTTGAATTTTGGAAATTTAAAATAGCTATAAAACCCTATATATTTAAACTAGGATATTGTACTTTCTACATAAAGTGGAGAGGGTAAAAGTATTTCGAAATTATATAGAAATTAACCCCCTCACCCCTTTCACGTTGCAAAGGGGGGTGTTTATAAAATAAGTTATACCCCCTCTGTGCAGGGGTAGATTTAAAAAGTAAGAAATTAGTTTCTTAACAATATAGTCTTACAACTTTACCGAAAAAATCAACCCTCTAACCTCAACCCCCGCTATTTTACAGGGGTGACAAGGTAAACATTTTGAAAATTCTTACATTTTCTATTTAAATTTGATTTTTTTAAGATTTAAAAGTCCATAAAAACTAAACTATGAAAGATGGGATAGTTTAACTTTTAACTTAGGTCTATCAGATTAGATTATTTCTAAATAAATTCATTTTGTTACCACCCGCCCCCTTTGAGTGGATAAGGGGGTGTGTTTATAAAATAACTTACTCTCCCTCTGCGGAGGGTTAGATTTAAAAACTGAGAAATTAGTTTCTTAATAATATAGTCTTACAACTTTACCGAAAAAATCAACCCTCTAACCTCAACCCCCGCTATTTTACAGTGGTATAATTTAAAGGGATGCGAATATATGCCACAAAAGGGTGATTGAACACAAGATATATGAAGCACTCTTCCAACTTGGCAGCTTTTTTCTTTTCGTCGCTTGCTGTGTCCCTTTCGTCGCTATCGTTTGCCGACATTTTTATATTAAATATTTAATGTAATTCAATTGATTCAATGGCTACGAATTAATAAGTAAACTCGTTTAAATAAGATGAAAATGATTTTTATATATAGTAAAGCAATATTATATTGAATAAATAACTTAAATATGTATCACTAAAATGTAATTATAAATGTTAATTATAATAATGATTTGACTTGGTATTTGAACAATTGATTTAAATACCAAATATTTTGTATTGGTAATTTTATTTAATACCAAATGTAATTTTTATTGAAATATTTGTATTGGTAATTTTATTTATTACTAATTGTAATTTTTATTGCAATATTTGTATTGATATTTGATCAATTTAATTTAATGTTATAAAATATAATTTTTATTGAAATAATTTGTACTGGTATTCGACCAATTTATTTTATATATTTAAAAAAAAAAATTTTTTGTTTGATACCGTTTGAATAATTTTTTTAATATATTTCAATATGAATTTAAATTTGGTTTTATAATTTTTTTAATAACGTTGTTGCAATCAATCTTTGTTTAAATATTATTGTTATACAATTTTTAATTAATAATCTTGTTGAGACAATTATTTTATTTCGATAATTAAATTCTAAAAAATTTTATTTAAAATATATTGTTGAAATATTTTATAATATTGTTGATTTAATAATAATATTTATTATTTTTTAATAATATTGTTTATTTAATAATTTTTTTTAAATATTTCAATTTTTTGATTTACTTAAATTTGGTAATATTATTGCTAACATTTTTTATAATTCATAATATTGTTGATGGAATTTTATTTTTTAATATGTTCAGCAATATTGTTTCCAATTTTTTTTTTCATATTTGGTAATATTGTTGCAATATTTTAATATTAATTTTGTTGCAAAAAAAAAAAAATTCTGTTGAAAAATCTGTTTTTCAATATTATATTATATTATTGAAAAATTTACCTTGTACTTTTTTAAAAAATTATTTATTGTTGAAATATTTTTGTTTTACAAATTATTTTAATTTGTTGAAAAATTTGCTTTTTTTTAAATTTGTTGAAAAATACGTTTATTCGAATTTTGCTGGAGAATTAGAATTAGAATTTTATTGAACGGCTTTCTTTTTTTTTAACAATATTTTTTCTTAAATCTAGGCTTATGATGTAGTTTTATATACAAGAAATATTTTTATTTGTCTTGTGAATTTATATTTTTTACAATAAATCATTTCTAGAAATCTTTAATTGTTGATTAATTATTTATTTGTACATATTTTATGAAAATCTTGCGTCCGGAGATTAAACAATGATTTACTAGCCTTAGCTATAACAAGAAATATAAAACTTAAATCTACGACTAAAACTAGGAAACACTTAAAACTAAAGCTGCAGAATTTTATTCTATATATTTACATTTTAATTTAAAACTTTTGTTATTATTAAACAGGACTGTATGTAAATTATCCTCTTAGATTTTTGTTTGTGTTTATATTATAAGTATAGAAACTAGATAACAATTGAATTCTGTCTATATCTAGAAAATGATTAGCAGAATTAGGATTAATTACAGCCAAAGGTGATAAATAAAATTTATCTTCTAAGTTATCGTTAATGTTATTATTTATGTGATCTTCAACCAAAGATTTTATTAAATTATTAGGATGATTTTCAATTTTATTACAGTATTTAATATTTTGTTTTGACATATATAGCAATAATGGATCTACTTTTGACTCATTGTACAAGAAGTTATTGGAATATCTTTTATTAACGCTTTGATAATTTTTATTAATGCATAGCCTTAAAATTTTTCTCTCAAACATTTGTAACCTTTTAGCATATGTAGTTGAAACTGTAAACCAAATAGGATATGCATAGGTGAGTATTGGCCTAATTAGCTGTTTATATAATAAAAGTTTAGACTTAATGATTAGATCATTATGATTTAATAAATATCTAAGCGATCGAAATGCAAATACACCTTTTTTCATGACAGTTTTTACATGATTGTTGAATTTTAACAATTTATTGAAATTTACTCCAAGATATTTAATATTGTATTTCAAAGGAATGTGGACATTATTTATTTCTAGACATAATTCACGACTTTTTTTTACTGCATTCCTGGGAGCTCGACTAGATGAATTTCGGAAGCAAATGAATTCTGATTTGTTTGGATTTGTGGCGGCGCCTATCCTAATATTACAGAATCGAATATAACAAATTTAGTTACGATAGTCAATATTACAATGCGCGAGTAACATCCGACATTACAGTTAAATTTATTTGGTATGAAATATATAAATTGAACGTAAAAAGAACACACATCGTAATAGTATTAGTAAAGAGAAATATATTGTATTAGCATAGTAAGAGTAGAATTAAGAAAGTCATTGTAGAAGCAACTGTCATAGAATAGAGACATAGAAATAAATTATCTCGTTGCGTGCAATATATATATATATATATATATATAAAAAAAGGGTATTTTATTTTATTTTAAAATTGGGAAAGAAACCCCAAAGATTTATTTCAATTCCCCATTTTTTATAGTAGTCAGTAATTATATTTATGGTTTTTAATGTATTTAAGAGCCAAATCTGGATTTCTAGCGTGAGCATATACAGTAGTATCATCAGCATATAGATTTGCTTTCGATCGAATTTGATTTCTCATATTAGAATAAATATGTGGAAAGTCATATAAATATAAATTGTATAGTTTGGGCCCTGTTATTGAGCCTTGTGGGACACCAGATTTCACGGAAATTTTTTCAGAATTTTTCCCTTCCAAATTAATATAAAGATATCTATTTAATATATTTCAATATGAATTTAAATTTGGTTTTATAATTTTTTTAATAACGTTGTTGCAAACAATCTTTGTTTAAATATTATTGTTATACAATTTTTAATTAATAATCTTGTTGAGACAATTATTTTATTTCGATAATTAAATTCTAAAAAAATTTATTTAAAATATATTGTTGAAATATTTTATAATATTGTTGATTTAATAATAATATTTATTATTTTTTAATAATATTGTTTATTTAATAATTTTTTTTAAATATTTCAATTTTTTGATTTACTTAAATTTGGTAATATTATTGCTAACATTTTTTATAATTCATAATATTGTTGATGGAATTTTATTTTTTAATATGTTCAGCAATATTGTTTCCAAATTTTTTTTTCATATTTGGTAATATTGTTGCAATATTTTAATATTAATTTTGTTGCAAAAAAAAAAAATTCTGTTGAAAAATCTGTTTTTCAATATTATATTATATTATTGAAAAATTTACCTTGTACTTTTTTAAAAAATTATTTATTGTTGAAATATTTTTGTTTTACAAATTATTTTAATTTGTTGAAAAATTTGCTTTTTTTTAAAATTTGTTGAAAAATACGTTTATTCGAATTTTGCTGGAGAATTAGAATTAGAATTTTATTGAACGGCTTTCTTTTTTTTTAACAATATTTTTTCTTAAATCTAGGCTTATGATGTAGTTTTATATACAAGAAATATTTTTATTTGTCTTGTGAATTTATATTTTTTACAATAAATCATTTCTAGAAATCTTTAATTGTTGATTAATTATTTATTTGTACATATTTTATGAAAATCTTGCGTCCGGAGATTAAACAATGATTTACTAGCCTTAGCTATAACAAGAAATATAAAACTTAAATCTACGACTAAAACTAGGAAACACTTAAAACTAAAGCTGCAGAATTTTATTCTATATATTTACATTTTAATTTAAAACTTTTGTTATTATTAAACAGGACTGTATGTAAATTATCCTCTTAGATTTTTGTTTGTGTTTATATTATAAGTATAGAAACTAGATAACAATTGAATTCTGTCTATATCTAGAAAATGATTAGCAGAATTAGGATTAATTACAACCAAAGGTGATAAATAAAATTTATCTTCTAAGTTATCGTTAATGTTATTATTTATGTGATCTTCAACCAAAGATTTTATTAAATTATTAGGATGATTTTCAATTTTATTACAGTATTTAATATTTTGTTTTGACATATATAGCAATAATGGATCTACTTTTGACTCATTGTACAAGAAGTTATTGGAATATCTTTTATTAACGCTTTGATAATTTTTATTAATGCATAGCCTTAAAATTTTTCTCTCAAACATTTGTAACCTTTTAGCATATGTAGTTGAAACTGTAAACCAAATAGGATATGCATAGGTGAGTATTGGCCTAATTAGCTGTTTATATAATAAAAGTTTAGACTTAATGATTAGATCATTATGATTTAATAAATATCTAAGCGATCGAAATGCAAATACACCTTTTTTCATGACAGTTTTTACATGATTGTTGAATTTTAACAATTTATTGATATTTACTCCAAGTTATTTAATATTGTCTTTCAAAGTAATGTGGACATTATTTATTTCTAGACATAATTCACGACTTTTTTTTACTGCATTCCTGGGAGCTCGACTAGATGAATTTCGGAAGCAAATGAATTCTGATTTGTTTGGATTTGTGGCGGCGCCTATCCTAATATTACAGAATCGAATATAACAAATTTAGTTACGATAGTCAATATTACAATGCGCGAGTAACATCCGACATTACAGTTAAATTTATTTGGTATGAAATATATAAATTGAACGTAAAAAGAACACACATCGTAATAGTATTAGTAAAGAGAAATATATTGTATTAGCATAGTAAGAGTAGAATTAAGAAAGTCATTGTAGAAGCAACTGTCATAGAATAGAGACATAGAAATAAATTATCTCGTTGCGTGCAATATATATATATATATATAAAAAAAGGGTATTTTATTTTATTTTAAAATTGGGAAAGAAACCCCAAAGATTTATTTCAATTCCCCATTTTTTATAGTAGTCAGTAATTATATTTATGGTTTTTAATGTATTTAAGAGCCAAATCTGGATTTCTAGCGTGAGCATATACAGTAGTATCATCAGCATATAGATTTGCTTTCGATCGAATTAGATTTCTCATATTAGAATAAATATGTGGAAAGTCATATAAATATAAATTGTATAGTTTGGGCCCTGTTATTGAGCCTTGTGGGACACCAGATTTCACGGAAATTTTTTCAGAATTTTTCCCTTCCAAATTAATATAAAGATATCTATCTTTTAGAAAATCTGAAATTATGGAAATAATATTTGGTGGAAAACCCATTTTAATTAATTTAAAAATTAGACCATTTAACCAGACAGAATCAAATGCAGATTTAATATCGAGTATTCCCGTGACTGTACAATTTTTGTTTTCTAAATTTACAGAGATATCATTTCGAAGTTTTAGAAGAGCATCTGTTGTGGAGTGTTTTGCTTTAAAACCAAATTGGTGGTCGCTTAATACACCACTAATTTCACTATATTCATCAATTGTATAAGCTATTACGCGTTCCAAAATTTTACCAATGTTTGATAAAAGTGATATAGGGCGAAAGTTATTAACTTCGTAAGACTTTTTATTTTTTAACAGGGGTGTCAATGATGCTATTTTCCAATCCTTGGGAAAATAGCTATTGTTCAAACAGTTGTTAAAAATTATGGTTATAAATTTTAGGGCACTTTCTGGGAGTTTTTTTATCAAAAAATTAGTAATGCCGTCTGGTCCGTGAGATTTCTTACTATTTAGAAATTTAATTATTTTTTTAATTGTTGCCATTTTAACTAATTCATCCGAGATTGGATCTAAAGACGTATTATTTTCACTGAAATTTGTCAGCCTGACGAAATCACCATTATTATCTTTTTGACTGTTTAAAAAATTGTTTACTTCAATGTTTACTTCTATATTATTATTATTATAAAGTGGATTTTTTTCCATATAAATATTTTCGAAATAGTCTTTAAACGCTAATATTTTTTCCTCAGTATTTGAGATTTCTACACCGTTTAAACATACTTTGTTATTAGGATTATACTTTCGTCCTGTAATTTTATTTATTTCTCTAAATGCTTGGGGGGATGGTTTTATTCGTTTTAGTCTATTACAAAATTCCATGTTAAAGTATATTGGTATTTTTTCTTTTATAATAGTTTTTAGACAGCATATTCTAGAATTTAAGGCTTTGTATTCCTGACTTATTTTGTTACCGTATTTGTTGTATATTTTTTTTAGATCTGAAAGCCAGGAACGTTTCAAAACTAACAAATTTTTTATATTTTTTGGAAGACTATTAAATTTTTTATTTTTTATTGTAACAAGTTTCGAATGGTTATTTGTGGACGATTTTATATAATTTATGAAGTTTGTTATATACATATCAATTTCATCGTTAGTTAAGTTTTTGGTGAAATCCGGAAAGATACTATTAGAAAGCATCGTATCTATATCAGTTTTAAAATCCAACCAATTTGTATTTTCATATGATCTGTATATTTCCGGAGAATTTAGTTTGATGGAAAATTGATTTAATGTAACTGAGAACTTAATCAGGAAGTGATCGGAAAATGATGGATGTGTGGTAACACTATAATTGGGAGGTAAAAAATTTAACATACTTTCTGATACTATGAATAAGTCTAAAATTGATGAATTTAATGGAAAAGTAGGTGAATTTGGTGATAAAACAACTAAGCTTGTGTCTGCACAATTATTTAGGAACCAAGATGATAGTATAATTCCGTTTCTATTATTCTGGTTATCACCATAATCTATATGTCGAGCATTTAGATCACCACCGAATATTGTGTAGTCATAATTCTTTGATAAATTATTTAGTTTTATTAGTGAATTATTTAATGTGTTAGTATCACATTGAGTTTGAATGTAGATAGAGCCGATTAATATGGTTTTAATCTCATTATTACTATTAAGAATTGTTCCTTGTGCTCAGGTAATAGGTATGTCAAAAGCTACATTATTAATTACATTAAAATCAAAGTTTTCTTTAAAGAATAAGGCTGAGCCTTGATTTTTATCATTTCTATAACATTTGTATTTATCTAATATAACTTTATTTATCTTTTATAGTCTCGTTTCGAGTATAAATGCGAAATCGGGTTTATGATACTCAAATATATCATGCAACATTGCTCGTCGGTGTAAACTTTTAATAGAGCACACATTTAACGCGATAATTGAAAGGTTATTTTTTATATTAATCATATTGATTTTTGCTAGTTATTTCAGCTATAAATTGTATATACGCAATTTGTTTTTCGGTAATTGTTGCTAAGCTATTGATATAAGGTATGAAACTATTTATTTCTTTAACTAAGCTTCCGAAATCTATACCAAAAAGATTATTGGCCATATTAAAAAAATCGGGAATAGAATTTTTATTCTCGGGATTAATGTCTCTTGGATTTTGTTTTTTTCCTTTTAAAACTCCGGCATAAGAATCCGAATTTTTTACATATCTATTAAGTGTATCGTCTACGAATCTATATCTTTCTCTTCTTTCTTCATTTATTTTAGAAATTTTTTCTCTTTTATTAGCTAGATAGTCTTTATAGTACTCGCAACCTCTCCAGTTTGCTGGATGTTCCCCACCACAATTGGTGCATTTAGGTTTATCGATATCTTTATTTGAAGGACATTTGTAAGGTTCGTGATCGCGCCTACATTTAACACACCTATAATTTCTTGAACAGTTTATAGCCGCATGACCAAAATCTTGGCATCTCATACATTGAATAGGAGCTTTAGAGATTAATTTACTCCAATTTATTTTTTGATACAACAATAGATTTGTATCAGAGAGAGCTTTACTATTTTGACCAGCTTCTAATTGCACTAAGAACATGCCTAGTTCTCTGTTATTTTTTCTAGAGTGAAAGGTAGAAAATGCTGAGATTTTTTTAAATTTTAAGTCTGGAAGTTTCTCTTTAAGAGCAACTTCGATATCATTAGCATTAAAGTTGGAATGAATTCCTCTTAAAACCCAATTTTCAGATTTTAACTCTGGGGGTGTATAACTATGAGCGCTAATTTTATTTATTCTAAGGAATTCCAATAACTCTCTATGAACAACCGAGTTTGATACAAAAATTTTAGTTTTTTTGTTAAAGTAATTATTTGAAAATTTAAATTTATTAATATCAGATTTCTTTTCTAAAAATTCAATTAATGGTTTTAAATTACTATCTCTTGTTATAATAGGTGGGCAAAATTTAACTTTATCATTTTGTGTGTTTTTTCCGTTATTATTATTCATTTTAATAGTAGTATTTTTATCATTTAATTGTGTATCGGCCATTAAATTACCTAGAATATTAAATTTATTAGGATTTTCCTTAGCTGGTGTAGTTGTTCTTTTACTTTTTGGATCATCTTTCTCAGTGTGCATTCTCCTTCTTATAGGGATGACTTTCCAGTTTTCATTATCATTAGTTTCGGAATTGTTGGTACCAATATCAGTTGATTCTGTTTCAACATCCATCTCTGGATGTTTTTTCGAATCAATTAGATTATTTGTTCGCACTATTTTTATGGGTTGCACATATTTTAATTTATTGTGTCTATTCTTATGTTTTCGCATTTTTATTCCATTTTGGACTTAAATACGAAATAGAAGAGCGATGTTATTTAGTATTGTATTGTATTTATATTTAATTTTTTTTTATTTTATTTTTATCACTAATTGTTTGTGATTTTTACAAAAAAAAAAAAACTTTATTACTTTAAAGCAGAATGTCACATGTGTTTGGTTGGTTGGTTCAAGTGGCGGACTCCATATCAGCTGACGTGGAGACCCAATTAGCGCGTTAGCGCCGTTTTGAAACCACTAACTCGCGTGACCAAATGTATTATTAATTGTAAAGATGGGGTAGTTTTAGATCCACCTCGTGGCGTTCAGAAATTTGACGGTTTCCGTGGGCCACTTCACGGCGAGATCGCTGAGGTCGTTGAGGAAAGGACTACCGAGCGAGCAGAACCTGGCCCTAGCCAGCGCCGGGCACTTGCAGATGAAGTGTGTTACCGTTTCTTTTTCACTCGGTTCTTCGCAGCTGCGGCATGTATGGTTGAACGGGATGCCAAGTCTGGCGGCGTGTTCACCAATGGGCCAGTGCCCCGTATACACAGCTATTGTTCTGGCTATATTTTTCCGGGAGATATTTAGGAGGTTATCTGTTTTACTCTTATTGTATAACGGCCAGGTTTTCTTGGTTGTTTTACAAGTGGTTAGATCTAACCACCTAGAGTTAGCTTTGGATAGGAAGTGAAGGTAAATATCTCTTTTTACCGTGTTAATGGGAGGGTTGACTTGTTCCGCTAGCGAAACCTCCAGGCTGGAGCCCTCTCTCGCTAGTTCATCGGCCATTTCGTTCCCTGGGATGTTCCTATGACCAGGAACCCAGAGTAGCTCGACGTTGTATCTGCTACCCAGACGCGCCAGCTCTGCTGCGCACATGCCGACTAGTCTGGAGGATATTTGAGTAGATTTTAGTGCCAGGATAGCCGCCTGGCTATCTGATACTATTGCAACATTATTACAGGTAGGGTTTGCTTCACCGAGAAGTTGACATGCCTTCCAAATGGCTAGCATTTCCGCCTGGAATACGCTAGATTTGTTTGGTAGTCTGTAGGATTGCCTAATATTTAGTGCTTCCGAATACACACCAGCACCGACGCCGCAGTCCATCTTTGAACCGTCGGTAAATACTGTAGTGTTATATCCGTCCAGCGGATTATTATTCATCCACTCCCTTCTGGATGGTATGAGGACCCTGAAATTCTTATCAAGATCTATCTTGGGGATGGTATAATCCGTGAATGCTGGCACCACGGTATTATTTATGAGGCCAAGGATACTACAGTGACCGTAAGGTTTATTCAGCCATGACCCACTTTCTCTGAGTCTGACAGCACTACAAGTAGCTAAGTATTTGATATGGAGGTCAGGGGGTAGAAGGTAGAGGATTGCATTCAGTGCATCTCCCGGCGTTGATCTTAACGCACCCGTGACACCTATGCACGCGCTCCTCTGGACCCTACCTAGCTTGGTACGGTTGTACTCCTTTCCCAGTGCTGGCCACCATACTATGGAACCGTAGGTGAGAATTGGTCTAACTATGGCCGTATACAACCATAGAGCCATGCGCGGCTTCAATCCCCATTTCTTACCAAGCATTTTTTTACTAGAGTATAAAGCTACACATGCTTTCTTGACTCTTTCTTCGACATTTAGCTTCCAATTTAATTTCGGGTCAAGGACTACACCCAGATATTTAATATTAGAGGAAAGGCTTAGCATGACTCCGTCTAAACTAGGACGGGTGAAGGTCGGTATTTTTGTTTTAGTCGTAAATAACATTAGTTCTGTTTTCTGCGGGTTTGCCTTTAGACCACAACTTTGGGCCCACGCATTAACCTTTTTCAAGGCTCTACCCATAATTTCACTGATTACATGAAGATGTTTGCCAGAAACTAGTATCGCTAGATCGTCCGCATACGCGGTTGCATTGACGCCCTCATCTTTTAATATTTTTAGTATTTTGTTCATCACCAGTATCCAGAGTAGTGGTGATAAAACACCACCCTGAGGGGTACCCCTACTAACTCGCTTGATGATGCTGCAGTTGCCAAGATCCGCATGGATCTCCCTGGCCATTAGCATATTGGTTATCCATTGGTTGAGTGCCACCGGGACACCTAGTTCGACCAGAGACTTTTGGATAGCCGTAACGTGCACATTATTGAAGGCCCCCTCTATGTCTAGAAAGGTAGCCAATGTAAATTCTTTATATTGGAGGGATTGCTCCACAGTACGCACTACTTCACTCAGCGCGGTTTCTGTGGATTTACCCTTACAGTAGGCATGTTGGGATTTACAGAGTGGAGTACTCTCCAGGGTCTTCCGTAATTCTAACTCTACGATACGTTCAAGGGTTTTTAGCATAAAGGAAGACAGACTAATTGGTCTAAAGTCTTTCGCTACTTCATGACCTCTTCTTCCAGCTTTTGGTATAAAGACGACTTTCACCCGTCTCCACGACTGCGGGATATACCCCAGTGAAAGGCTGCCTTTAAAAAGCTTAACCATCAAGGGAACAACTAGTTCCTTCGATTCTTGTAGCAATTTAGGAAAAATACCGTCCAAACCAGGAGATTTGTACGGTGAGAAATTATCGATCGCCCAGGCGACCTTATCGTAGCTGATTAATGTGTCAGCCCATTCTCCTAGCCGCTCGCGATTAACTTGCATCTCTGACTGGGCTGCAGGCTGGTCAATCTCTGAGCATCCAGGAAAGTGAGTTTCCACTAAGAGGTTTAATGTATCCGCAGACGACTCAGTCCACGTCCCATCCGTAGTTCTTAGAAAGGAAGGGTTAGAGTGTTCTTTGGATAGAACTCTGCTGAGTCTGGCAGAGTCGCGAGTGCTTTCGACGGACTCACAATACTCGCGCCAAGTGAGGTTCTTGGCTGTGCGTATTGCTTTCTTATATTCTCTGAGGCGATCCTTATAGAGTTGCCAAGTGTTCTGCCTATAGCAGACATTATATGCATCTCTAGTCATCCTTCTCAGATTAGTAAGTTCCTCATTCCACCAAGTTGGAAATGATTTTTTACTGCGTTTTATGGGACATGATACCTTGAAAGAAACCTCCATAGCTTTGGCAAATCTGTCCGTCTCTCTCTCTAGGCTATCAACCGTATCTATCCTGGTCTCAGCGTTATCCATGGCCGATAACTTTTGCTTCAACACATTCTTAAATTTACCCCAGTCCGTATTCTTCGGATTTCTGTAGGGTTTGGGAGCTGGAATTTTAAGGTTAACTTCGAAGAGTATCCAGCCGTGATCCGAGAAAGATCTTTTAGCAGACACCCTCCAATTATCAATTGTCAGGGAGTCAACATTACTAATACAGGTAATGTCAATGACATCCTTCCAGCCAGCAAAACTGTCTGTACTGGGAAAGGTGAAGGTGGGAGTGTTACCTCTGTTACATACAGACAAGTTAGTATTAATAATAAAATCAAAAAGTGACTCACCTCTTTCATTTATTTCAGAGCTACCCCACAGGGTATGTCTGGCATTAGCATCACAGCCTACAAGCAGCTCATTGCCTTTGTCTAGGACCAGCTGCTGAAACTTTAACGGAGGAACCGGTTCATCATGGGCCATATACATCGAACTTATGTATATTTCCTTGCCCGTGCCTGGCTCTAGTTTGACAACTGTCAAATCCTCGTAACTGAAATTAGAACAAAGATGTGCATTAATATGTTTTTTAACCAGAATACAGGTTCTGGGCTTACCTCCCACTGTATCTACAGGCTTATAGAACAGGTTATAGTTGCTGTGGTTCATACCTCTTATTCTAGAGGCATTCACCCAGGGCTCTTGAATCAGGGCAATATCTAGGTCTTCCTCGCTGAGGAGGACCAGCAGGTTATCCGAGGCGCACTTGGAGTGCTTAAGGTTAACCTGTACCACCCTCATCCGCATTAACCACTGCTACTGTCTCTTTAGCTAGGGACATTTCTTCCAGCAGGTCAC
Organism: Rhamphomyia laevipes; assembly: GCA_963920725.1. Taxonomy (NCBI): domain Eukaryota; kingdom Metazoa; phylum Arthropoda; class Insecta; order Diptera; family Empididae; genus Rhamphomyia; species Rhamphomyia laevipes. Next base: position 79,224,953 of record OY987255.1, on the reverse strand, counting down.
TCGCTAAATCTAGATCATCAAGCTCAGGACTTCCCGCCTGGAAGACCTTCACCTTTGCTTGCCTGATCCCGAATCTAAGCTTGGAATCTAGCTTTTCCAGAGGCTTGATGCTTTCCTCGGTAATAAGAAGGAGAAACGATGAGCTACTCTTCTGGAGTTCTGTCGAATCCGTTTCCTTCCGAAGCACAATCCAGTTAGCCATCGGTACAGTGGGGTTGTGTGCCTGCAGGCATTTGAGGAGCTTCTCTCCTTCAATGTCCATCCGTGGCAACCAAATGCGGGCTCTAGGTCTTCTAGGAATTTCCCTAGCCGGGATTAAGCCAATCTTGGCGTCATCCCATGCATCGCTAATCTTAGCAACACACGCGCTAAGGAAATCCATAGAGAACTGATCCTCGCATTTGATCACCCGGTAGCCTCTGACTACCTCGGATGAATCAAAGCATGGAAGGGCTCCACCCGTACCTGCAAGGACACAATCCATCACCATTTCCGACAGTTTTACCTCAATCTTAACCCACAGTTCGGCCGTGACTTGCCTATTTTGTGCTTTCTCATTCACAATAGCCAACCTAAGGTGATCTTTGACTATATCACTTAGCTTCTTGTGAATGGCCTGCTTGTCAACGTTTCCGCTGTTATTCTTGGCGACCTTTGCAGCGCGATTCTGTGCACTTTCACAGGGCTCATCTTGAGACCTGTCCCTTTTCTTGGCCACCTGTTTTTGGGAGGACTGGCTCTCGTACTCTTGCATGATCCCCAGGTATTTAGCTTTGTCAGCGCTATCTCTTTCATTCACGGTACCCTCAGCTTCGTTCTTAGCAATCTTGCCTAAGATGAACTTAGCTTTGGAGTACAACCTCTTGAGAGTGGCGTCGGCACTTCGAACTTGACTTCTTTTTTGGATACCATGACTTGTACCCTGTTTGACTGAACGTTTAGGAGTACTATGTCTGGTACTTCCCCCACGTTCAGGTAAGTTGATAGTACTATGGCTGGTACTGGCTTTAATATCATTTGATATAGTGCTGAGGCTGGCACTAGCTGATTTCATAGTCTCCTGGCTGGAGGCTAGAAGTTCATCTTCGGAAGATGAACCGTTTTGTTGTTTTTCTTCTTTTTTTTTCATTTATTTTTTTCACATGTGTTAATTTAACTAATTTTTATTTATTTATTATAGCAATTTTTTGTTGTATTAAATATTAGCATAGACACTTATACTAGACAGTGCATTCTTAATTACGTTTTAAACGTGTATATCTAACGATATAATGTTCAACAGATGGCAGTAGTATGCGCTATTTCAAAAATATTTTTATTTTTTCCTTTTTCCTTTTTAAAATGTTCAAATAGAAATAATTCTTACCAAAAAAAAAACTCACAAAAACAACATAAAGAAAGAATATTTTTTAAGGACAAAGGACAGTAATAAAAAATATTACTATTCTTTTTACAAGAGAAGATTGCAAGTACCGAAAGATAGATATATATATATATATATATATATATACATATATATATATACATACAATTAAATTTTTCAATGTTGAAAATATATTATGTACGAGTATAAATTGGGTTATAAAAATATGTGTAAAAAGAGGTAAAAAATCATGTCGAAATTAAGAATTAAGTAATCTACTGAAAAAATATTTTTTATGTCCTGTAATTTCTTGTGAATAAAAACTAAAGTTTATTATTTAATATAAAAATTTTTTATATTACTTTATGTGGTTCTGAAAAGAACCATTTATTATTTTTTAAAAGAAATTTAAATTAGGCACGTTCACTATGAATACGACGAGTTAATTGAATATCTATTTAAAAAAAAATATTTTGTTTCCCTAATAATAGTTAACTTTTGATTTTCTCTACTACATTTATTTTTATTTTGTATTAACTCAAATTGCCAATTACAATTTTTTCTTAAAATTACTTTTAAATTTTTTTTTAATAGCTTAGAGTAGCATTTTTGTGAAAAATACCAATGATAATTATTATTTTTTTCCATCTCTTCAACACATTTATCGAATTAAAAATTCAATATTCCTTTAATATTCCACTTTTTTACAAATAACGAATTAAAAATTTGCACCCACAAAAGAGATGTGTGAAATATAATTTCAATAGGAACCTTTAAAGATCCAAAATTAGAATTTTTGTCGTAATTTTTGTTGAAAATAAATAATTCGTTGTCCATGTCCTCGAAAACTTCTTCTGGTTTCTTAAATATTTCCATGCAGTTTTGCATTTTACAATCCAATCCACATTCAACTTTTTTCAGACAATATTCAAGAAAATATTTTATTGAATTTTGTTGCATTGGCATTATTTCATTAATTATACAGTGTGAAAGTCCCGAAATTTAAGTAAATTAATATACTTTCAAAATATCGATATCTAATTTGAGTTATAAGCGTTTCCAAATTTCGAAAGTAAAGCGCCCAACATTTCCAACCTAAGCTTTTAGAAATTTTCAATATTTGGCCCTTCTGCTTTGCCCAAAGATCTCGATGTACAGTCAACACGCTAACAAATAAATCCAATCTAACATGATAATCTATTTTTAAATACCACATATAGGTAACCAAAGGAATATTTATTTTGGGGGTATATAATTGAAGTATTGATGGCACACTGTTTGTTTGCCGGTACCTAAATTGGTTAGAAAAGTCATCACACTCATAACATGGTAATTAAAAAGTACATTACTCGCAATCAAATTTTGAAAGTATTTTTATGAAACATATAATTAATGAAATTGAATCCGATATCCGAGCTAATTATATATATGTACATATATTTGATTCTTTGGAATTTTTCAGATACATAAAAAAAAAAAACAATTTTTGTAATATTTTATTTTTACAAGCAAGATATCTAAGAACAAGAAAGAAATAAAAATTATAAAAAAGCATATTACACCTAAATGATGAGAAAATTCTGTGTATGTACCTATAATGAGAAAATCACATTGAGAAATGAGAAATTCATATTGAATATATTTTTGTTCCTATTTGAAAGAGCAAAAATATATTTTTGTTCCTATGTAAAATAAAGTATATCTTAAAAATATATGAAGAAAAATTATTAGATATACTTTCATACATTTTTACACGTAACGCCATCTATCGAGATGATGATTTTAGGCAGCTCATATTTGTTATATGAAATGCACTGTCTAGGTATGTGTCTATGATATTAGTTACAACTATTTATAACCATAATTAATTAATTTATCCAAAAATATACTATATATACAATTTATATTCGTTAATTAACACTATGCACAGACAAGCAACGTCCGCTATCGATCAAGGTTCGATAAGAACTCGAATTTTGCTGGACAATATTTTCAAGTTGGTAATTGTAATTAGTTGGTAATTTTTACAATCGTGGTTGTCGACATGAAAAATCTTGTTCGAACATGGCCGATGTTGTTGTTGTTGTTGTAGCGGCCTCATATCTACAAATAGAAAAAAAACCATCCCTCCAAACATGAGCAACACGTCTTATTACAATTCATAGGCAATATAGTTCAATATAATTTCAATATAGTTTTGAATATAGTTTAAAAAGATGTTATAAAATTTTAATATATTTTATCAAAGCTAAGCATACTAAAAGCGATACAGAACTAAATTGCAACTACTTAAGCACTAATATGATGTATTGGTCGGGTCAGACCCGGAGTCCCAGGAATTCTGCAACTTTAACTGGCTGAAGCCAGAGGTCTCTTGCTGTTAGGGATGTGGGGTTAGAAGCACAATTGAAAAGGTGGTTGGTGTCATGATTGTCTAGTTGACAATTTGGGCATAGGTGGTCTGTGCCAAGAAATGTACGAGCTTTGTAGCTTTGAAGTATATGACACTACCCAGAACTTAGTTGGGCTAGGGTTGTTCTAGTCTCTCTGGGAAGGGATTTTTCGCTATCGCTGATGGGAGGAGGACGGGATTCAAGGACTTTGTTTGGTTTGTTGGAGGATATATAATTTTTTTTAATTTTTTATTATTTAATTGATTTTTTTATTTTTATTTTTTTAATTTTTATTGTTATTTAGTATTATAGAGTAGTTATTTATAAATTATATCTTAGTCTAAGAAAGTGTATATGCTTTGATGACAAACAAATAAATAAATAAATAAATATTGCTTTACTAAGCTATTGACGCTAGATTAATTCTTTGAACAAATGACTATTCACTATGATAGATCAACACCGACCGAATGGCGTGATTGTCGGAATTACAAAAAATGTTCTAATTTACAGACGCCGAAGCGGACAAGCAACGCAGCCAACATTACGCGTTTTTAGTGTTGTCAACATTAATTTATTTTAAAAAATTCTTTTACTAGTGGCGCTGTTGATGTGACGCAATGCTAGTCGCCACAAACTTAATTATATCAAAAATGTTTGTAAATTAAATATTATTGTTTTATTATTTGTATTTCTAAAGCATCACAAATGTTTTCAAAACAATAAATTCAAACAATTTTTCAAAATGGCAAATGTCAAATGTTGTCAACATAACCTCAAAATATAAAACGACAGTAGCGCTGCACGAATTAGAAGAGGAACTAATATAATTTTTATGTAGCTTTTTCTTCTAAGATTGCAGCCCGTGGACTATCTTTTTTAAAATTAGTCTTTACTATAAAAAAATCTTGTAACAGGCTTTGGCTTAGAGTAAATATATTTACTCTAAGGTAACAGGTTGTATTTATTTTCTTCAATATTAACATAATGTTAGCAATCGGTTCTATTGCTAATGTGAAATATTTATTAGAAAAAGATCTTTTTAACGCCACGGGTGAAAGGATTTTATCTGTGTGTAGTGTTACAAAAACATATAAAAAGAAAAAGGCTTGCTATCTCTGTATAGTTTCTTTGTCAATTCCTACGCCATATTCTACAGTCTTGGTATATCAAATAAAACAGATTGATCGTGATGGCGAATACAAAAAAAAGAGGATTTGGAGCTTACAAGACATAAAACTTGTAGATGGAAAAAATGAAAATTCTAAGACTCATGAATTTGACATACAGTGCGATAAAACTTTTAAGTGGTATGCAATTAATTTGCATGAGCGGCAAAATTTTCTTACAGTTTTATATAAACAGATTAATAAGCAAGTTGGTCAGAAGGCCGAATTCCAAAATATTCCTGCAAGTTGGAAACAAGAGCAAACTTTCTATAATATTAAATCCGTAGATAGTGACCATAAGATTCACAAAACAGATTTTATTGACGAAGAAACCGAAGATTTTCATATCTTAACAGAAAAGGAAATTTTAGAATTAAATAATCTTCTTCAAAAAAGTGAATTCGCTATAAAGGATGCTGAAAATTTTATTTTTCAGTTAAGCCATACACTTTATAGTTTAGACGGTGTAAGATTCATATGAGTACAAAACAAAATAAAAAATAATTATTTTATTTTTAAATACAGGCAAATATTCAAAGCATTCTTGCTTCAGAAATAAAAGTATTTACTCTTGTGCAAGAAATTGAAAATGCTGTACAGGATGCAGAATGCTTTGAAAAAAACTTAGATAGCTATGATGAAATTTTGGGTCATATTAGAGAAACGATGGAAAAAATTGGTGGAAAAAATGCCATCATAGAAACAGCCAATAATAATAATATAAAATTAATGGCTAAATTAAATAATATTATAGTAATGAAGAACAATTTCCATAATATTCAATATTAATACTAATTTTTGATTTCCATTTTTATAGACACAATTAAATCTACCAAGTACATATCAAGTATGCTTAAGCGAACCAGATTTAAAAACTAATAGTGGTAGAATAATGGCTATTGAAGCTGCTAAGTGTCTTCAGAAAGCTATGAATGGCGATATAGATCCAGTATTATTACGCTTGGCAGCTATTCAAGACCAAATGAAACGCTTTGAAAAATTAAAAGCAAAATTTTCTTTTACAATAAGCCGATATTTGAACAATTTATTTATTCACTTGGGTAATGATTTAGGGGACTTACAGTCTCAACCGGAGGAACTAGAAATTTCGTTATCAAAACACAATTCAGTACACAATGAATTAATAGCTTATAGTGAGTTAATGCATTGGACTAAAGCCATGGATAAAAAATCATATGATGGCCTTATAAAGGTCTATATAAAGTCGCTTAGCAAAATTTATGAACGTGATTTAAAATATTTTTTTAACCAAGTAAGATTTAGAATAAAAAAAAATTTAATCTCAGTATATATTTCTTAGAACATATTTCTTGTGAAATTGCTTCTCTACAAATTTCTTATGAAAATTTCTTCTATTTCGAATATGGCATTTTCTGGTGAATACTTTCGAAAATCAATTTGATTACTATGGAACCAACCCATAATATATTTAATTACCTAAATTTTGAAAATAAAATTTATTTCTGTATAGGTATGTAAAAAAAAAAGTGAAATCAATTTTTTACATAAATAATAATTTTTTTATACACCATTATTTCAATATACATATAATTAAATAAAAGAACTTCCATTTTTTTTTTTTAATAAAGTCTTTATTGTTCTTAAACAATATTTCTATTCTTAATTCCTGGATCGTCTAATATAAATTGATCTTATGTAAATATTCTTAAAAATTGTTTTTATGATGTGAGCTCTACCTAATTTGTAAACAACAATAAGTTTATATTTTTATGATATGAGCTCTGATTTGTAAACAAGTTTATCTTAAATGTAGGCCACCTGAATAAACAAAGCATGTGTTTCAAAGCATATACTTACAATACTTACAATAATAATTTATTACAATTATAATGTATGCAATAAACATATACAGTTGTAAATAACAATAGTAAATAATGGGCTTCTAGAACTTTTTTATAAAACACCACCGCCCCTAAAGTGTTTTGCAGTCCCTGCAAATGGATTAATTTTACTTAAATTAGAAGTAATTACTTGTTTATGACATTTTTTGTTTAAATAGGAAATTATTATTATAACAATTATTATTATCAAAAGTGCAGTTATATTGAAATGATAGTTATATTATTTTTTAATTTAATATGTGTAATTACTTCTCTATTTTGAATATTATCCAAATTAATATTTTCTAATGTCAAATGTTTAATTATTTTTGTAAATTTACATTTACAATTGGTATAATATTTAACTTTATTGTAAAATAATACATAATTATATTTATTTTTATATTACAATTACTGATTTAATAAGATTATTATTTTTTATTATAATATGATCCATGCAGTTAGGTGTTAATTCTGTAGCAGGTATATTTTTTGTTATAATTAAATTATTAAAAATCTCTTTTACTGTAGTAACATTATTAATAAACAATGATTATTGTAAAATTTTAAATTTTTCTTTTGTACAATTTCATCATTGTTTGAATGAAATATATATTATTTAAGTGATTATAGATTGCTATTTCATCATCATTGTCCGTGGTTCCAGCTAAAAGTTCATAGCTGTTCCACAAATATTTATTAGTCTGCGCTTTGTTCTTATATGTGTATGAATGTGAGGTGTTATATTATAATATTTAGGTTTTGTTTAGTTAATGTTATTTCTCTGTTTAAATGTATAAATTCGTCATTTCTTTTATTAAAATTTAAGGATTTTATATATTGTTCTAATGCTTTTAAAATGTTTTCGTAATTTCGTAATAAAATGTTTTTGTAATACACATTGATAATGTGTATTATTTTCATATATATGTTATCAACTAATTTCTCGTCAATTTTAAAAAGTATGAAACCATTTTCATTATCCACATGATTATTTGAGCTTTTAGTAACTCAATTAGCCTTAAAAGTAATAATAAGGAATCCATTTGAAAAGAAATTAATTTTGATATTTAAAATTTCGTCTTTTCTGTTTCGCACTATATTTCTTCTTTTATTTCCTATCCACTATAGATATATTAGCCATCATTGATTTAATTTTTTTCTGTCGTGAGTTGTCCGGAATAGTTCACTTAAGGATATGTTGAACAATGTTTTTCTTCTTCCTCTCTTCGTACCAGCTATTTTTCCTTCTAACGTCAGTTGTAAAATTATATGCCCAAAATAACCTAACTTTCTTGCTTTAATTATATTCATCAGTTCTAGCACTTCTACCTTTGTCACCCTATCTATCCATGAAACTTTGATCATCCTTCTATACATCCACATCTCAAATGCTTCTATTTTCTTTAATTCTTTTTCTTTCTCGTTCATTATCCGTGTCTCGGCTCCATATAATAAGGTTGACCATATCCATATGTAACATTTTAGTAGTTTTCATCTGATTAAAAGATGTTCTTGCTTTTTCAATTCTTGCCGATATTTTTGTACTGTTGCCTCCTCTAGAATCTATTACAGTACCTAAATACTTGATACGTTCCACTTTATTAATTAGCTCACCATCTATTTTGAACGATACTGTTTCATGACCCATTATTAAATATTTGTTTTTTTTTTTGTTCATTTTTATTCCGTATTGAAGACAGTATCTGTTTACTTCATCAAGTAATATTTGAAGGTCGTTAATATTTCCAGCCAGCAAAATTGTATCATCCGCAAATCTAATATTATTACCTATTAATTGCTAGTTCTGAGTCGCCTAAAGCTTCTTTAAATATCATCTCTGAATATGCATTAACAATATTGGTGTTAATATACAGCCCTGCCTTACTCCTCGCATAATTTCCATTTCTTCCGAATTCCCATGATCGAATAATTTATAGGTCTGTTTGACAGTTCTATCGATAAAAAAGATGACGTCACCGAGGAGATATTTTTTTTTATATATGGACGAAAAAATAGTTTTGTTTTATAAACAAATTTTGTTTTAGTATAAAAAAAAAAAATCTTACAGAAAAAATAAAATTTTTTTTCATTTTTTTTATATTTCTTTTTTGGTTTTTTTCTATTCTTATACATCTATTTAACTTTCTTATTCTAAAATATAATCTACACTTAAAAAATAATAACTTAACATTTAAAGGAATATCAATTTTATCACATTCTTTTACATGATATTTTAAATAATTACATCGGATATTAATAGTTTTTTGATTATAATACTAATTTATCCATAAATTGTTGTGATGACTTTATTAATCCTCCTTCTGATATCTCAGTTGATAGTCCTGGTAATGGAAAATTTTTATTATACATATCTGTATGCACGTGAACCAGCAGAATGCAGGCAAGTAGCAGCCGATATATCATTTAATGACCAGTGCACTTTTTTTCAGGGTTTTGCATTTTTTTTAATTGACCCTGTGTAAAAATATTTTGCACTGAATTTTTAAAATTATTAAGTTCAATAATTTTTTGCTTCATTTGTTCCTTTTCCTTCTGCATAATTTCCATTTTTTTGTTTAGCTCAATTATTTGGAGCTCTCTAGCACAATCAAGTTGAACCCTAAAATATAAATTTATTTACTCTGTTTGAACTTGAATTGAAATTTGATTTCTTTCTTCAGTTGGAGCGTTATTTTCATTAGCAACTTCTTCTAATTTTGAACTGAAACTTTTTTTTAAAATATAATTAATACTTTATTCAATTTTAAAATAAAAAAAAAAAAAAACCTTAAATCATATTCCTCAATAGCTTCCACTACAATTTTTTTTGTGCATCTTTTTAAAATTTGGTTGTTTCGCTGTATACTTCTGGGGATTGCATTACCGGCATCTGGAGCATTTGTGTTGGTACTGCTTTTGGATCCAAACATCTTTTTGAAATATCAATATTAAGCAGCTAGTCTCCAATCGTAAAACGTAATGAACACATTCTTCCTGTTTTTGTGTTAATATTTGGTTTGCCGCATGCTTTCACCCATATTTTACTTAAATTCACATCTTTTGGAAAGGTGAAGAATTTGATATTTTAAATATTATCTTTTTTTTCCAGCTTACGCAATATTTCACTACACAATATCTCATTTCCAATTCTTTTAATACATTAACACAACACAATTGTTTCCCATATAAATATATTGTTTTTCACTTATAAAATAATAATTCTTTACTTATTAATTAATAATTATACTAAATATGTTTATATTTGAAATATTTTATTTATTTTTAAACGCACAATTCTCAAAACACATAATATTAAATAAAAACACAGCCAACTAAAATATATATAAACAATTGCTTCAAAACCTTAGAGTAAATATACAGGAGACGCTATATCGATAAAATATAGCCGTTTCTTGTGGGGGGAAAAGAGATGTTTTTTTGTAGTGACGGCTTCAGAAACTGCAGCCATTGTATAAAAGCTCTTTTTATTTAAGAAAAGCTTTTATTTAATTACCAAATGTTAGACTTGAATAAATTGTAAATATTTTTGAGATTAGTTATGAAAATAAAATAATAATTCTCGGCTAACATATTTACAGCAGAAAACCATTTAATTTTATTTTTTGTGTCCTTAGGAAATCTAAAATATATATTTTTTAATAATTCAGTCAGAAATACTAACCGCGCCTCATCAAAATTATCCTGACTACGACTTTTTAAAAAGCTTTAATAATCTCAGTTTTTCTGACAAGTAAAAAAAGCACTCATCAGCTCCTATAATAAATTTTTTTTGACAGCAAATGTGCGGTTTTCTGACAACTAATCTCAGTTTTTCTGACAAGTAAAAGCTCTAAAAAACGGCGACCGAGTTCGTAGGGGCAAAATAGCATTATAGCGTCTCCTGTTTATTTACTCTAAGTTCAAAACAAATCTCCGCAATGACGTATTTTTTAAAAAAAATGGCGAATGTCAAAATCTACCCAGCAGACCTTGGAAAAATTATTAGATCATGCCGAATTCCCTTCGGTGTTTTTGCTGATGCATGCTGATTCCAATTTTAGATCTTTTTCATGTAAGTTTTTATATTTTAATACTTCTATTAATTTTTCGTGTTTCACCGTGTCAAAAGCTGTTTCGAAATCAATTGAGCAAGCATGTAAGTTTATATTAACCTCATTGCACCTCTGTTTAATTCTTTAAGTATATTCAAAATAAATAATACTTCTATTATTTTATTTCTAATAATTTTCTTAATATTCCTGTAGCTTTGTATAATTTTTATCTCTACATTTTCGACTTTAAAAATATGGAAAAAGAAAAATCAAATTAACAGATTACCACTGGTATTAGGCTTCACATTCTGAAAAGAACGCTACAACATCCTTCCGATGTGGCCTTCCAATTCGATAAAATAAAAAATATTAGGAAAAAACAACAGTTAAATTAACAGGTTACCTCTAGCATTAGGCTTCAAAGTTCTGAAAAGGATGCTACTAAAAACTAAAAATTAAAGCCTGCTAATAGCAGTTAGTCTAAAAACCACTCGTCAAAACTAATAATATAAAAAAACTTAATACAAAATATATACATAAATAGCTCATTGGCTCTTTAATGATTTTTAAAATTGAAAGTTACTATAGTTAATATCAAACTTGTCACCATTATTATTAACTGCAGTAAACATTCTGGTAATAGGCTCGTTTTTAGATGGAGTTCATTCAGTGACTCTGGAGAGAAAGGTCGTGTTAGCAATAATACAGTGTATCAAAAAAATAATAAAATACAGTTAGGTGTAAACAAAAAAAAACAAAAAAAATATTCTTGGATTTATTAATAAAATAATAAACGAAAAAAAAAAAGTTAAAATTGTTAAACAATATATAAATCTGGCCAGCCCCAATATGGGGGGCCAAAAAATGAATAAGTTAGAAAATACTGCCCTAAATAAGGTTAAAAATGAAAATAAAAAATTAAGAAAAGAACTTAAAAAACTTAAAAGGGAAATTGATAAACATAATAAAAATGATAGTGATAAAGCTAATAATGATAGTGACATTGAAAATATATCAGATTATGAAAACAATAGTGATATGGAGATAATAAGTGAATGTGATCACGATGAAATCACATGCACCGATAATGTATATACACAACACAATGATAATGAAAAACAACAATTAACAAATCATTGTGCACACACATTAGAAGCAAAAAAGGTAGGTGATACCAAAATTGTAATATTAAAAAATAATAATAACAGAGTAACAAAAACAAATGAAAACAATTTAGAAACTAATGAGAATTTAATTGAAAAATTAAAACTCAAAAACACTCAGAATATTCAAAATATAAATAGAGACAGAAATGAAGTAACACAAACGAATGAAAAAAGTACTAAATATAATAAAATGCCACCAATATATACGGAGTTTCAAAACCCAGCAGATTTAACCAAAGCTATCACCAGTCATCTAAAAATAAATTATTTTAAAATTAAAGAAATAAATAAGAACAAACATTCCATACTAACTGAAAACATTAACGATTACAAAAAAATAAAACTCCTTTTACAGGAAATTAACAGCCCATATTACACATTCACACCAAAAGACGAAAAAATTCAAACATTAATGTTAAAAGGTTTAAATAAAAACGATGAACCACTATATGTTGAGGAATTATTGAAAGATATAAATAATAAATATATTAAATTTATCAAAGTTACAAGGTTTTACTCAAATAATCCTAATAAAGTAGACAAAAGTACAGCTTTTTTCATTGTTCAAATTTCTCCAGATTCCAACATAAACGAGATTTATAAAATTAAATCATTAGATCATCGTATTATTCGATGGGAAAAATTAAGAAAGGCTGAAATAATTCAGTGTAAGAATTGCCAACGTTATGGACATTCGGCGGTCAATTGTAACTTACCATACAGATGCGTAAAATGCAACGAAAAACATGGACCAAATGAGTGCAAAATAGAGAAATATACGATAAAAAAGACGAATTATATTGCACTTTATGTCAAAAAATAGGACATCCAGCATCATACAAAGGGTGCACAAAATACAGAGAACTTAAAAATATAATACAAAATAAAATAAAATTAGCAAGAGAAAATCGTGAAAATAAAATTAATATTATCAATAATATAGTCAAACCAGGCACAAGCTTTGCAGACATTATAAAAAACAAGCAACATAAAATAGTAGAACCTCAAAATATAATAGGGAATGACCTAAAAAATATAATTGGTAAATTAAACAAACTGGAAGAAATAATAACTAAACAAAATGAACGTATTAATCGCTTAGAAGATTTCATTTATGCAGATTAATAAATTAACCAGCTTAAAAAATTTTTCTATCAATGTAAATTCACTGATTAATCAAGTAAGAAGAATAAATCTTCAAAAATTTATTGATAAAAACAAACCTGATATAGTTTTTCTAAATGAAACAAAATTAAAACATAGACACAAAATTTATTTTGAAAATTACAAAGTACATAGAACAGATCGAATAAATGATGTTGGTGGTGGTACAGCTATAATAATAAAACAAAATTTAAAAACGGAAACAATTAACATAAATGAATCAAAAAAAGTTGAAAAACTAGAAACAACAATATTAAAAATAAAAATAGCGAATCAAAGGTATTTATATCTAATAGCAGCTTATGCATCCCAAAATGATGACCAACTATTTATAGATGAGTTAAATTATATGTTTCAAAAATTAAGATTGAATAAAGATGAAAACTTTTACGTGGTAGCAGGGGATTTAAATGCCAAACATACAAGCTGGAAAAATAATTATAACAACACTAGAGGTAATAAATTGCTACAAATAAATGAATTTCAATATAAAACCAAATTATATAGTGCAGAATATCCAACATACCCACGTACGAATTCATACCTGGATATCAGTATAGCGGACGTGAGATTATTAGTATACACTAGAAATAATTTAGAATTAGAAAATATTGACTATGATAGTGACCACACAGCCATACAAATACATATAAAATTACCAAACAATAACCTTTTTGAAATAGAAAATGAGGAAAACCAACTGCAATATGCTTATCATAAAACAGACTGGATTAAATTCGAAAAATACATAAAAAAGTACATAAACAAAAGCTAATTAATAATGAAAGATATATCAGTCCGAATTGTAGAAATATGAAAAATGATGAAATTGAAGAAAATTTAGAAAAAATAAATAATATTATACATAATGCTATTGAGAAAACTATACCAAAAAAACAAACCTATAAATAATTTAAAATCATTTACATCGCCATTAATCGACAAGCTATATGAACATAAAAGTAAAATAATCAGTCAAATTAAGAGAATTAAAAGATACGAAAACACATTAAATAATAATATTATAAGAAAATTAAACAATTTAAAATCATTATTAAACAATATAAAAAAACTTATTCATGAAAACGTAAATATTAAAGTTAACAATTTTTGGAACAATAAAATTAAAAAAATTAACCCAGCAGATAGAAATATGTATAAAAAAGTAAATCAATTGTTTCGCGAAAAGCCCAATAGCGCTATAAATACATTAAAAATTCCTCGTTATGAATTAAACTTGTTAGAAGATATTGGAATAGATACAAATACATTACTAGATGATGAAAATAATAAAAAAATAATAACAAATGAAGTACAGAAACTAAATATATTAGGTAAATATATAGCTAAAACTCACGAAAAAAGAAATAACACGGAACCAGATGAAAATATAGATAACACAATTAATTATTTTAAACACAAACTCAAGAACATAATACAGGCACAAAAAACGTTCTGTAATTTCAGCTGTCAAATGAAAGCAAATGAATTGACCACTAATCAAACTAAAAATTATTTAGCAACATTTACACAATTAAAATCATTATTTAAATACACGAATAATAAAACATCAATTGGAATTGATAAGATTCCAAACATAGTATTGAAAAAGCTACCTGATATTATAATACAAGAATATACTATCATAATAAATAACATATTAAATAACTATTATTTTCCCATTCAATGGGAAATAGCTAAAATATTACCAATAAAAAAACCCAATAAAGAAAGCGATAATCCAAATAACTATAGACCTATCTGCTTAATGCCAAACATCAGCAAGATTTATGAAAAAGTACTACAGGATAATATAATAAACATTGTAGAAGAAAAAAATATACTACCTGAACAACAATACGGGTTCAGAAAACAACATTCTACAATCCACGCAATTAACAAATTCACATCCGACATATGTTGGCAGCTCAATAATAAAAATTGCTTAGGAGCTTGTCTAATAGACATTACTAGTGCATTCAATTCAGTATGGTTAGAAGGATTAATATACAAATTAATAAAAATGGAAATTCCAGAACATATTTTATTTATGATATATAACACAATAATTAAAAAAGAAATTGTTGTAACTAATGGGGGAAAATTTTCCAATATGAATTTTAAAATAAACAATGGCTTATTACAAGGCACTATACTGGCACCTTTATTATTTATATTATATATTAGTGATATATTTAAATTAAAGTCATTCAAGTATGCTTTTAATGATGGAATAGCCTTTGCAGATGATATAGTTATATATACAAGCGGAAAAGGACCAACCAATATCCAACAGGAACTACAAAACTTCTTTGAAGAAATCAAAAAATATTTTGTTAAATGGAAAATGGATATAAATTACAGCAAATGTGAAACGATACTATTTAGAATGAGCCTTGATAAAACCAATTATGACACACGAAAAAACTGGAGAAAATTTAATATAAAAGGAGATAATAACATAAATATTGTAAACAAAACAAATATTAGATACTTAGGGATATATTTAAATAACAGACTAAATTACCATTACCATATTAAAAAACAACTAGAAAAAGCCAGAAAAGCATTCACTATGTCAAAAAAACTATTTTATAATAAAACCTTAAATGAAAAAATTGAAATCACAGCATACAAATCATTAATCAGACCAATCCTATGTTACGCAGCTCCAATTTGGTTTAATATTAGTCCAGCAATTATGGAAAAAATGAGAATATTTGAAAGGAAATGTTTAAGATCGTGTACCGGAAAATATAGAAATCCAAAATACGACTACAAATTCTGGTACTCAAATAAGTATTTATATAATTATGCAAAAATAGGGCGTATAGATAACTTTATAATTAAATTAATAAGAAAATATTATAACAACATAACAGAAATCAACAAAAACTCTAATATATGCCACATATATTATCCTAACCAACAATACTTCGAAAAATGTATGAAAAATGGCTACATACCACCAGAAACATTTATATTTTTAGATGAAAGACAATATATTCAAAATTTAAATAGTCTACCAATAATATATCATCACTATAGAAGAGCTACTAACACCAAAATAGAAATCAACCCACAAGATACATCGGAAATGAACTACAGATATGATACTACAGTACCGCTGCGTGATGTGATCCAGCAACAACAAAACTGTTGGTGGAAACCAAACCAATAAATAACAAAAAATAAATAATAATAATAAAAAATGTTAATCTATAAAATAGATAATATGATTAGTTTTAAGATTTAGGTAAGAATTTTAATTATAATTAGCTATAGTTTTTCTTTTAATTAGTTTTAGATAATCAAAAATCAATATAGTATAGCTTGTTTTTCAAAAACCTGTAATTTTCCAAGCAAAAAATAAAATAAAAATTTGCACAAATTGTGAAAGTATAGAAAAAAATAGAATGAATTAAAACAAAAAAAATTGTAATAATAAATAAAACTTTAGAGCGTAAATTAATCTTTACCAATGTAGTTATAGGAAAAAAAAAAATGAAATTATATATTCTTTATAGCTTTAAGAACAACAAAAAAAATGTGTAGTAATTATAATGGATTAAATAAAGCAACAATTTCAAATTCAAATTCAAAATAGGCTCGTTTTTACAGATCTAAGTAAACTTACATTAATATTTAAACTCACCAGCCCAAAAAAGTTAGTGGAAAACCAAGAGCTCGAAATTTAAGCATAATTATACTGTGATAAAGTTTATAGAATACTTTACTGAAATCAAGGATTTACAGTGAAAGTAGAGGTTAATAACTATTGTATCTCTAGTGAAGTTTGGTAATCTGTGAAAATTGTTTTTTTTTTTTTGCATTTTGGATTTCGCGGGTGTATTCTTCGTTAATATTTTTCCATTTATTTAACAATATTTGTATTTTTTGACTCTCAAGCTATGAAGCTTATTGCTTGATTTATATTCTTTTTTAGTTGACCCTGCGTACTGTTCCAGAAGCTTTTGGAACTCCTTATTTTCCCTCTTGGAATTGCTGTTTTTTATGTTGCTAGAATTATTTTTGTGAATTTGTTCATGGTTATTGTATCGTTGTTGATTGTTTATGTGTTCCAATAAAAAATTGGTAGATGTTGGTTAAAAACAGCCCAATTTGCTTTTTAGAAATTTTATCGTTTTTTATTGTTGTATCTGACTTTGTATTATATATTTTCACTACTTTGATGTTTGTTTGCATCATTCTGTGACCACTGCCTTCGTTATTTACGATAACTTTTCCATATTGTTCAGAATGTGAGTAGATAGCTCACTATCTTTGTATAATACCACTGTGACCACTGCCTTCGTTATTTTCGATAACTTTTCCATATTGTTCAGAATATGAGTAGTGAGTAGATAGCTCACTATCTTTGTATAATAAATCGACAGCATTGTCAATTACTTTATTCAATTTTGGCATAAATTATTATGTCATTGGGAAATTTGGATTATTTTTATAAATAAAATTATTTTATAATATATAAACTAATATTAATATAATATTATTATTTTTGTACCCTATTAAATAAAAGGATACAAATTTTATTTTAAATTTTGTTTTTTTGGTAACTTCTAAAATACATTAAAAGATGCAACATTTTCAAAACTAAGTGATTTTTAATACATTGGAGATATTAATATAAGTACTTTATTTTTTATTTTAGCTTCTTTTACTATTCCAGCAATTCAAAAATATCAACAAAACTAAATATACTTATAACTACGAGTAAAACAATTTTTTTTTGTTTATCACGATTTTATTTAGTATATGAATTACAGTAAAAACTTTAGTTTTATGCTCTATTATTAATGCAATAAAGACTCATGATGAAAGAAATATTTTGTTCATCAGTTTTTTGTTAGTTGATAAATTTAATTTGTAGAATTATGAACTAAAAAATTAATAATTAATAATAACAAGTTTTTAGCTTCTTAAGACAAACCTAAAAAAAATCTGCATAGTCGGTCATCTGATAGTCCATATCTGTTCAGATGTTTTTTGACTTTCTAGTGTCCCGTAAGGAAGCCTACCAGTATCCTGACTTTCTTCCTATTCATTCCAAGCATTTTAGTTGCTCGTCTTTGTATGGGCCGGATATGAACATTTCTGAATGTCTCATACCTACTCTCCTTTTCCAATGGTGTTGTTGGTCTCGCTTTATTTGGTCCTTTTGAAGTGACAGCGTGATACTCCACAGAACGGTTCTGGTCTTGTGAATGTGTCAGCTGCTCCTTGTTACGCCAAAGGCCGCTTATTTATTTTCTTCAAAGCCTACATAGTCTGGAATCCAGGATAGTGTTACCCTGTTTTCCCACCCTAAGCCTATTAAGGCCATACGAGTTTTTATTTGATTTGATATGACTCCAGTACCTTAAGAGAAGCCTTATTGTGATGGATTTGTTTAATGTATTTTCTTCTTAGATTTTCATGTATGCATAAATCTAGGGCATATATTTCTGCTTGGAAGACCGCTTTAAGATATTTTATATCTTGGCCTCTTTCCATATACCCCGGATCCAACTCCTTCCGTTGTCTTGGGTCCATCAATATACCATTCTAGCTCTGTTTGTTTTGGTCTTTCTGATTCTGAATTGGATCTGTCTGGAAAAACCAATTTGAATAATTAGGTGAAATTATACCTAATAATACAGTCATCTTTAGGCAGGTCTAGGAAAGAAACATTGACTGTTGCTTCCACAATTGCTTTTGGAAACTACCTAAATTCTGAGAATCTCGATTTCTCAGTGCCCCTGATCTGGCTTTCGCTTCAATTGCCAAGTGGGGCCAGATTTAGCATTGCCTCTATGGCAGATGTTGGTGTTGTTAACATAGCACCAGTTATACCCAGACATGCAACTCTGAAGCTTCTCTAGCTTCTTTTGTACATTAATTTGGTGGACTTTTCTCCACCAAACCACTGATGCCTATGTTAATGGTACGATGATGGTTTTGGATGAATTAACTGTCAGCTCCTCTTCTTCGCACAGGAAATACAATAAGGTTCAATACCAAGAGGTGTCACTGGAGACGTACAAAAGTAAAGTTGTAAGATATTAAAATGAATTTTACTATCTGGATGACAACCAATTTTATGTTTACATTGTAAATTGTGTTTAAAACACAATGTTTTGCTAAAAATTTGAAATAAACATCTTCTCTTCATTAATGCACCATATTTGTGCTAAGTTGCATGCTGTCTGTGGTAAGTCCCCCAAGACGTTAGTGTACTTCCCCTTGTAAGTATCGCGAGATGATCGCGATATCCTTGACAATCAAAGCCGGTCGCATGTAATTTCACCAGAGACCACAGTAATGGTGACAATACTTCTCCTTGCGTACACCCTCTTGTGGTTGTGGCATTAATTTTTTCATTACCAATGGACATCTAAATGATCCTGCTCTTTATAATAGATTCTGTCCATTGAAAAATTTATTGATTCAACTCTTTATTCTGCATAGCTTCAATTACAGAGCCATGCGAACGCTCCTTCAATATCCATGAAAGCAACCACTGCAATCTCTTTAGAATTAATTGATTTCTGAATTTTCTTCATTAGATTGACTAGCGCAGTTTCATTCCACTTATCCGCCTGGTATCCATATATCTGTTTATGTAGAGGACTTTCCATTAGTTCTGTTTCTCTAATGCACCATTTTCTAGTCTCCATCATTCGCCTTATTATTGGAATGACAACTACTCTTACCTCTGTCCAAGAGCTCATTATATGTCGCGATATTAGACTTACTAGAAACAGTTTAGTCAGAATGGGTGTTATCATTTCTTCATCTTGAAGCAGCGGAGGGAATATTCTGTCTGGTCCGGAGATTTACAGGGCCTAAATGATTTTAACGTCCACTTTACAAGTTCCTGGCCGATTACCTTAGAGGCTAAACTATAAATGGAGGGTTTCTTACCAGATGCTTATTTTTTTTTATTCGACAGGTAATTGTCGTAGCTTTATTTTGATGTATCGTTTGATGATATTAAGTGTTGCCAAGGTGCAAATTTAGTATCTTAAATTTGGATTTTTTTTTTTTTTTTTAGTTAAATCAAAATATCTCAAAAAAGTTACGTAATAAAATATTTTTTTTTAATTTTAAATTAACCGCCATTTTATTCTCTATCAAAGATTAAATAGTTTGCGAAATTTTGCCATTAATGTAAAACTATAAAAATTTTTTTAAATAAAAATTAATCACCCTGTATCTCGGTAACGGTACATTTTTTCGTTTTTCGTCATGCCCAATCACCTCCCGAAATTACGCACAAGTAGCGCGGGCACCTTGTATAAAATAAAAATTAGTAGACCAAGGTGGTTGCCCTGAGGCTATCGTAGCATTTCTTTAAAACAATTGCTGGCAGACCGTCAGGACCAGATGAGTAATCATCTTTTAAATTGCAAATTTTATCAACCACCATTTCTAAATTATTATTTACACTTACTAAAGATGTATGAGCATTATTATTTAAATAGATAAAGTAATTAACGTCTTGCACAAAATCATTATCATGAAAAGCTTGATTAAAAAAATCAGAGAAGTGATTAGAAACCACTTCGGGATCATTTGATGAATGATTATTATATTTTAATGTGGAAACGTACCCGTTAGATTTACTTTTAATATTAATAAATTTCCAGAATTTTTTCGGATCTGAAATAATCTCAAACTGCATTTGACTTATATAATTATCATATAGATCTTTAGACAACACGGAAAATTCGTCTGATACGCTAACATATTCCCAAAAAACAGAGTCCGACCTAGTTGTTAAAAACTTGCGCCATAATTTATTCCTATTATTTCGTAATGAGCGAAGTTGATTATTGTACCATGACTTTGAAGAAACACAGGCCATCTGTGGTTGGTTGGTTGGTTAAAGTGGCGAACTACATATCCGCTCACATGGAGTTCCAATTAGCGCATTTACGCCGTTTTGAAACCACTCACTCTCGAGTCCACAGGAATTGTTAGGTAGTTTTCAGATCCACCCCGTGGCGTTCAGAAATTTGACAGTTTCCGTAGGCCATTTCGCGGCAAGATCATTACGGTCGTTGAAGGAAAGGCTGCCAATGGGGTAGAACCTGGCTCTAGCCAGTGCCGGGCACTTGCAGATAAAGTGTGTTACCGTTTCTTTTTCGGTTGGATCTTTGCAGCTGCGGCATAGGTGGTTGAACGGAGTGCCAAGTCTGGCCGCATGTTCAACAATGGGCCAGTGACCCGTATACACAGCTACGGTTCTGGCTATGTTTTTCCGGGAGATTTTTAGAAGGTTATCTGTTTTACTCTTGTTGTAAGACGACCATGTATTCCACTTAGAGTTGGCTTGAGATAAGAATTGGAGATACAAGTCCTTTTTTATTGTATTGATGGGATGGTCAACCTGTTCCAATAGCGGAACAGGTTGGAGCCCTCTCTTGCTAATTCATCGGCCATTTCGTTCCCTGGGAAGTTCCTATGACCAGGAACCCATAGTAGCTCAACGTTGTATCTGCTACCCAGACCCGCGCTGACTAGTTTGGAGGATATTAGCGTAGAGTTTAGTGCCACAATAGCCGCCTGGCTATGCCATACTATAGCTACACTATTGCAGGGTGGATTTACTTCTCCAAGTATTTGGCATGCCTTCCAAATGGCTAACATTTCTGTCTGGAATACACTGGATTTATTTGGTAATCTAAAGGATTTTCTGATATTTAGTGTTTTCGAATACACTCCAGCACAGCACCCACGGTCCATCTTTGAACAGTCGGTGAATACTGTTATGTAATATCCAAACAACAGATTATTATTCTTCCAGTCCCTTCTGGTTGGAATCAGGATCTTGAATGTCTTCTCAAGATCTAACTTGGGAGTGGTATAATCCGTGGATGCTGGCAACATGGTATTATTTATAAGGCCAAGAATACTACAATGACCATAGGGTTTATTTAGCGATGACCCACTTTTCCTGAGTCTGACTGCACTGCACGCATATAAGTATTTGATATGAAGGTCAGGAGGGAGAAGGTAGAGAATTGTATCTAGTGCATCTCTCGGCGTTGATCTTAACGCGCCTGAAACACCTATAGACGCGCTCCTCTGAACCCTACCTAGCTTGGTAAGGTTATACTCCTTCACAAATGCTGGCCACCATACTATGGAACCATAGGTAAGAATTGGTCACAATATAGAAGTATACCATAAAGGCATGCGCGGCTTCAAACCCCATTTCCTACCGAGCATTTTTTTGCTAGCGTATGTCTTCTTGACACTTTCTTCTACATTTGGTTGGTTGGTTTTAAAGGAGTGGGAAGGTCGCACCTCCCTCGCACATAGACCACATAAAAGCGGGCCCGTTGTACCCTCCAGCCGAACACTGTACCAGTGCTACAGCGTGTCGACCCATCCCACTTCTTTAATGAACGAGATCACCTTTCAGATTATCTATAAAGAATTTACCCAATTTTCTGAACCTTTTTTGCTGGACCGAGGGACAGTGGCACAACAAGTGAATCATCGTTTCATCTTCCTCCATACATCCTCGACAAATGGAAGAAGATGTGAGTCCTAATCTTATTGCATGCTTTCTGAGAATAGCATGGCCAGTGATAATTCCCGTGTACAATCTCGCTGTAGCTTTATTCATTCTTAAAATTATCTTAGACTTTTTATGGTTAGGATTACCCCAGAACGTTTTTGTGTACTTACATTTGTTCTGCTCGTTCCATTTCAAAGTACTATACCTGTTTGCCCAATCATTTATTGAACCTTTGATCGTTATCGCAGGGTACAAAATGTTATGAATCTCTAGGGAGATTTCCGTGGCACCTCTACGTGCGAGTTCATCTGCTTTCTCGTTGCCTTCGATCATGCAATGACCGGGTGACCAGAGAAGTTTCACATTATTATGGTTTGCCAATATGTTAAGATTCTCTTTACATTTAGTTACTAACTTTGAGTGAGTTCAGATGTTAGCCAAGGATTTTAATGCCGCTTGGCTATCAGAACATATACTTATCCTCATATTGCTTAAATTTCTTGAAATCATAGTTTCTGCAACATGATTTATTGCAGCAATTTTAGCTTGGAAGATGGTGGTGTAGGAGTCTAGTCTGAGTGCTTGATTTAAATTTAAATCCTGCGAAAAGACACCAGCGCCGCATCCTGTATCCATTTTTGAGCCATCCGTATAAACCACAACGTTATCCAGTGGGATGGGTGTATTATTTACCCATTCCCTTCTAGACGGTATTCTAATTGAAAATTTATCGTTGAAATCTTTCTTTTCCATTTGGTAATCGCATTCAACCTCCATTTTATAATTCCCTGTACATACTAAGTCTAGAATGCTTGTATGTGGAACCCTAAGACCTGTTTTTATCAAATTTGATGTCAAGTTAAGACGAACAGCCGTATTGGCCGCTGTTTTTTTGACATGTATGTCTATTGGCTGAATATTTAATATAGTCTCTAAAGCTTTTGACAGTGTGCTTTTTAGTGCACCTGTTATACCTATACAGCATTGGCGTTGTATTTTTTCATAGATTTTTAAATTCGATTTGATAGTTAACGAATTCCACCAAACCAAAGCACCGTAAGATAGCATTGGTCTAATTACACTAACATAAATCCAAAAAATGGCTTTTGGTGATAGGCCCCATTTTTTACCTATCGCATTTCTGCACATCCAAAAAACTACAATCTGTAACGCACTTTTCATAAGCTCGTTGAGGGTTGTCTCGTATTTCCCAGTGGCTAGAATCGCCAGATCATCTGCATAACAGACAATGTGGAATCCAGCTTTCGTTAACTCCTTCAAAAGATCATCCATCACAAGAAGCCACAAGAGAGGTGATAGGATACCTCCCTGTGGGGTACCTTTCCTGGCATTGCCGATCTTTGAGCAGCTACCGAAGTTTGCACTAATTTTTCGGTTTCTCAACATGAAAGATATCCATGCTACGAGTTTACTATTTACGCCTTTTTTAATTAGGCAGTCTACAATTGATCTTGTTTCTTACCTCTTTTAGACTGAACGATTTCTCTATTAAATGGACAATTCTGTGTAATGCAGAATCAACCGATTTACCTTTACAATATGCATGCTGGTTGGGTGACAGCTCTGATATTGGTATGCCTGCTCTAATTTCTACTTCAATTATTCTTTCCAAAGTTTTAAGTAAGAAAGAAGTTAGACTTATTGGTCTATATGCTTTTGACGATGCGTAATTATTTTTCCCGGGTTTGGGAATGAAAATCACCTTCGACTCTTGCCATTTGCTGGGAACATAACCTAAATTTATGCATGCTCTGAATAGTCTACAGAGTCTATACATCATTTCGGCGTTTGCATTCTGCAGCATTGCTGGGTAGATACCATCTAATCCTGGTGATTTCAGGGGCTTAAAAGAGTTTACTGCCCAGGAAACCTTCTTCGTAGTTATTAGTTTCATAATGTTAAGACTATTATCGGATGGTGTATCATTTTCTAAGCATCCTGGGAAGTTTGAATTTAGTAGGATCTCTAATGACTCTTCCATCGAATCAGATTTTCTCCCACCTTCATATTCTATTAGTTCCGGTTGTGTATGTGTTTTAGCAAGGATTTTCTTAATTCTTGCATTTTCACATACACTATCGACTTGCTCTGTAAATTGTCTCCACGAATCTCTTTGGGCTTTTCTACAGACACTTTTATACTCTCAGTTTTGTAGTTATTCCAATGAAGTTCCGTATCTTGGTTTTTCGCCTTGTTAAAAAGTCTTCTAACTGTTTTCCTTTGATTTAGAATTGTGCCTGTCATCCAAGGATTTTTTTCTTTTTTTTTTTCTTCTACATTTAATTTCCAATTTAATTAAGGGTCGAGAACTACACCCAGATATTTTATATTAGAGGAAAGGTTCAGCAAGACTCCGTCTAGACTTGGACGAGTGAAAGCTGGTATTTTCGTTTTGGTAATAAACATTAGTTCCGTTTTCTGCGGGTTCGCCCTCAAGCCACAACCTCTGGCCCACGCACTGACCTTTTTTAAAGCTCTACCCATAATCTCGCTGATTATGTGAAGATGCTTACCAGAAACTAATATCGCTAAGTACAAAATGTTATGAATCTCTAGGGAGATTTCCGTGGCACCTCTACGTGCGAGTTCATCTGCTTTCTCGTTGCCTTCGATCATGCAATGACCGGGTGACCAGAGAAGTTTCACATTATTATGGTTTGCCAATATGTTAAGATTCTCTTTACATTTAGTTACTAACTTTGAGTGAGTTCAGATGTTAGCCAAGGATTTTAATGCCGCTTGGCTATCAGAACATATACTTATCCTCATATTGCTTAAATTTCTTGAAATCATAGTTTCTGCAACATGATTTATTGCAGCAATTTTAGCTTGGAAGATGGTGGTGTAGGAGTCTAGTCTGAGTGCTTGATTTAAATTTAAATCCTGCGAAAAGACACCAGCGCCGCATCCTGTATCCATTTTTGAGCCATCCGTATAAACCACAACGTTATCCAGTGGGATGGGTGTATTATTTACCCATTCCCTTCTAGACGGTATTCTAATTGAAAATTTATCGTTGAAATCTTTCTTTTCCATTTGGTAATCGCATTCAACCTCCATTTTATAATTCCCTGTACATACTAAGTCTAGAATGCTTGTATGTGGAACCCTAAGACCTGTTTTTATCAAATTTGATGTCAAGTTAAGACGAACAGCCGTATTGGCCGCTGTTTTTTTGACATGTATGTCTATTGGCTGAATATTTAATATAGTCTCTAAAGCTTTTGACAGTGTGCTTTTTAGTGCACCTGTTATACCTATACAGCATTGGCGTTGTATTTTTTCATAGATTTTTAAATTCGATTTGATAGTTAACGAATTCCACCAAACCAAAGCACCGTAAGATAGCATTGGTCTAATTACACTAACATAAATCCAAAAAATGGCTTTTGGTGATAGGCCCCATTTTTTACCTATCGCATTTCTGCACATCCAAAAAACTACAATCTGTAACGCACTTTTCATAAGCTCGTTGAGGGTTGTCTCGTATTTCCCAGTGGCTAGAATCGCCAGATCATCTGCATAACAGACAATGTGGAATCCAGCTTTCGTTAACTCCTTCAAAAGATCATCCATCACAAGAAGCCACAAGAGAGGTGATAGGATACCTCCCTGTGGGGTACCTTTCCTGGCATTGCCGATCTTTGAGCAGCTACCGAAGTTTGCACTAATTTTTCGGTTTCTCAACATGAAAGATATCCATGCTACGAGTTTACTATTTACGCCTTTTTTAATTAGGCAGTCTACAATTGATCTTGTTTCTTACCTCTTTTAGACTGAACGATTTCTCTATTAAATGGACAATTCTGTGTAATGCAGAATCAACCGATTTACCTTTACAATATGCATGCTGGTTGGGTGACAGCTCTGATATTGGTATGCCTGCTCTAATTTCTACTTCAATTATTCTTTCCAAAGTTTTAAGTAAGAAAGAAGTTAGACTTATTGGTCTATATGCTTTTGACGATGCGTAATTATTTTTCCCGGGTTTGGGAATGAAAATCACCTTCGACTCTTGCCATTTGCTGGGAACATAACCTAAATTTATGCATGCTCTGAATAGTCTACAGAGTCTATACATCATTTCGGCGTTTGCATTCTGCAGCATTGCTGGGTAGATACCATCTAATCCTGGTGATTTCAGGGGCTTAAAAGAGTTTACTGCCCAGGAAACCTTCTTCGTAGTTATTAGTTTCATAATGTTAAGACTATTATCGGATGGTGTATCATTTTCTAAGCATCCTGGGAAGTTTGAATTTAGTAGGATCTCTAATGACTCTTCCATCGAATCAGATTTTCTCCCACCTTCATATTCTATTAGTTCCGGTTGTGTATGTGTTTTAGCAAGGATTTTCTTAATTCTTGCATTTTCACATACACTATCGACTTGCTCTGTAAATTGTCTCCACGAATCTCTTTGGGCTTTTCTACAGACACTTTTATACTCTCAGTTTTGTAGTTATTCCAATGAAGTTCCGTATCTTGGTTTTTCGCCTTGTTAAAAAGTCTTCTAACTGTTTTCCTTTGATTTAGAATTGTGCCTGTCATCCAAGGATTTTTTTCTTTTTTTTTTTCTTCTACATTTAATTTCCAATTTAATTAAGGGTCGAGAACTACACCCAGATATTTTATATTAGAGGAAAGGTTCAGCAAGACTCCGTCTAGACTTGGACGAGTGAAAGCTGGTATTTTCGTTTTGGTAATAAACATTAGTTCCGTTTTCTGCGGGTTCGCCCTCAAGCCACAACCTCTGGCCCACGCACTGACCTTTTTTAAAGCTCTACCCATAATCTCGCTGATTATGTGAAGATGCTTACCAGAAACTAATATCGCTAAGTCATCTGCATATGCAATTGCATTAACGCCCTCGTCTTTTAGTGTTTTTAATATTTTATTCATCACCACTATCCACAGCAGCGGTGATAAAACACACCCCTGTGGAGTACTCCTACTTACTCGCTTGGTGATCCTGCGATTGCCAAGATCCACTTGGATCACTCTGGCCATTACCATGTTTGTTATCCCTTGCAACACCTAGTTCGACCAGAGACTCTTGGATAGCCGTAACATGCACATTATTAAAAGCCCCCTCTATGTATAAAAAGGTGGCTAACGTATATTATTTGTATTGGATAGATTGCGTTTTCTGTGGATTTACCACTCAGCGCGGTTTCTGTAGATTTACCTTTATAGTACGCATGTTGGGATTTACAGAGTGGAGTTCTTTCCAGGGTCTTTTGTAATTCTAACTCTAGAATACGTTCTAGGGTTTTAAGCATAAAAGAAGACAGGCTGATTGGCATCTCTAAATTTTATATGCATCTCTAGTCATCCTCCTTAGATTAGTAAGTTCTTCATTCCACCATTCTGGAAATGATTTTTTCTGCGTTTTATGGGACATGAAACCTTGAAGGAAACCTCCATGGCTTTTGCAAATCAGTCCGTCTCCTTCTCTAGGTTGTCAACCGTATCTATGCTGGTCTCAGCATTACCTTTGACTGATAACTTTTCCCTCAACACAGTTTTAAATTAACCCCAGTCCGTATTCTTCGGATTACTATAGGGGTTTGGGAGAATTTTGAAATTAACGTCGAAGAGTATCCGAAAGAGTGATCCGAAAAAGACCTTTTAGCAGACACCCTCCAATTGTCGACTGTTAAGGAGACAACATTACTAATGCAGATAATGTCGATTACACAGGCCGTCTACTACGTAAGAAATTCGAATCGTTCCAATTTCGGATCAGGCAGATCCTAAGGAATATTTCTTTATTAATAAACAATCATAATATATTAAATTATACTTACATTTTAAATAATATCAATTTGTTATTTTTGTTAATAAATAATATTAAATTAAATTTTTTTTTTTTTTATTTATACACAAAAAAAAAACATATGCGATAACAAAATAGTTATCGAATGAAATTTTTGAAAATTGATACGAAAGTAGGAATACTCAGTAATCGAATATTCGAAAATAAAAATGTCATTTCATTTTCGGATGCAGATCAGACCCTCTACCGCTTAGTGCGAGTTTCCCAAAATTATTTGCGAATTCGCATTTATCCTACCGCGCAATGCGAAACTCGCAAAAGATGCAAATGCAAAAATGAAATGACAGTTCTATTTTCGCATCTAGTCTACCGTGTATTGCAAATTTCGTATGTTTTTTTTAAATTATCATTTATCATTTAAAAAATATTTTTATATCGGATATGTTGTGCAGCAGTTTTTTTTTGTGTGTTTTTGAATAAAATTTAGTACATAAAATGAATAAAATTATGTTGCAGCCAATTTTATTATGTGCGGTGCCGCTGTAGAGCGCTGAGGTGTTTTTAATACATCCTTAATTTTCCCGAGTAAATAAATTATAAATAAAACCTTCTTTCGAAAGCCGGTAATTTTTAATGATGCTATAAATAAAAATTTAATTTAATGAATTATTTTAAATCAAAATAATTTCATTACTTTTTTAATTGGTAAATCCAATATATTAGATTTATCTCTAATATATTGTCTTTTTAAATACATAGTTCTTTTATGTACTGAGTACTGGTGGACTCTCTGATTCATTTTTGCTATCCCTGTCCATCAGTAAAATTGCTGCTACACAATCCATATTGTTATTATATTTTTCTAAAAATTAAAGAATGTTTATTTAAAAATAACATAATAAATAAACGAAAATAAATACCATTTTATTGGTAATTACATATTATTTATTTTAGTTTATTTATAAATTTATAATAAGAATCTTTTACCTTTGTAATTTTTAATTCATAAAATTTTGAATTTTGAATAAAACAAACTTTATTTGAAATTATAAAAAATACAAACTTTGTTTATATTTCAAAATGACAATTATTTAGCGTATATGAAATAGCCGATTTGTGTCAAACTTGATTATTTTAGTTGGCAGTACTATTTACTGATGCGAAACTATTACGCGGTAGTAAACGATGCGAAATTCGCATCTGTCTTTTGCGAAACTTGGATGATGCGAATTTTTTACGCGGTAGCCGCCCTGATTCGAGTTTCGCCTTACGCATTTAGAATAATCCGAATTCGAATATTATTATCCCAAACTAGGAGTACGTAGAACCACCCAGTTTTTTTGGACTATGAATTCAGCATCAGGACTGGGATTGCTTTTAATTTTTGACATATAATTTGTTTCTGCGTTTTAAGGGGTCTACTTCCCTTTTACTATACTTTACCTTTACTGAATCTCTAATCTAGTACATTTGCAGTTAACCCTACTACAATTGACCATTACTGAAGCTCTGGAGATAGAAGAAAGTAAAATTATATTAGTATTCTTATTTATTAGTTTTTAGTCGCATATTACTATTTATAAAGGAAAGTATTTAAAAAAAATGTTTTTTTTTATTTATTTTTTATTTCATATTTTTAGTCGGTCAAATATTTTAAGTTTTAGTCAGAAACTGTAGAATATATATATATACTATATATATATATAATAGTATATATATTATATATATATATATGTGGGTTTAATTTTCAATATTATTAAATAAAACCACTAAATTCAAATATTCAAAATAGATAAGTATTTTTTATTAAATTTAAAATAATGTTTTACACGATTTTGGTTACTGTACTTATTATTACGATCTTTTCTCCTTGACGACCAAAAAAAAAACTCTCTTGTTCTACTCCTGCATTCTTCTTATGTCAAAAAAATTCTTATAAAATAACAAATAGTACCAATAGTAAGAAAATAGTACTAAAGGATCGTAGAAAGTACGATTTATTTTCCACACGGCCATCCTACGATTCATCGGACTCCGATGAACAATCTGGCATCCACGGTTTCATCATATCTGCAGCCGAAGAAGTACGAATTGGTCCATCACCATCATATTGGCCATATCGTAACATTTCATATCTGTTACGATATGGCCAATATGATTCTTCTTCTAATAATTTCAAGATATTTTCATATCCATTTCCCTTATTCAAACTAACACCAAATAGAACCTCAAATGGAGAATAACCAATACTACGTTGAAATGATGAGTTTATGCACAATTGTACATTCCCGACAAATCGATACCATTTTGATGGGTCTTCTATTGCCAATTTAGATAATACAGGTATAATGATACTATGAATCCTCTCAACTTGTCCATTTCCGCGCGGTACTCCTGTTGTAATACGCCAAACTTCTATGTTTTCTTGATCGCAGTAATTGTTAAATTCACCAGAACTGAAAGCTGTACCTTTATCACAAATCACTCTCGTCGGACTTCCAAAAATTTGTTTTTGCAGCTCCATTTTATCAATTACTTCTTTACTATTAGTTGTCTTAGTGGGATATATCCATACGAATTTCGAAAAACTATCTATTATAACTAACAGATACTTATATTTCTTTCCAGTTTCATGCATAGGACCCAAATGGTCTAAGTGATAAATATTTAATGGTAATTCACCTTTTGGAATTGGATTCAAAAATCCTTCACCTTTTCCTGATTTCTTTGCTACTAAAATACATTTTAAACAGCTACGAATGGTATTCTCTACCAATTTGTCCAACTTGGGTATAAAAAAATCTTTTTTAACAATTTCGCTTACCTTCTTTACACCAAAATGTCCATCCTCGTGAATTTTGGTAACTATTTGCTTTTGCATCCCAGACGGTACCACCATTACATTTTTTCCCTCAACAAACTTCATGAGCACCCCATTTTCAATAACATATTCTTCAAACGGTCCATTTTTTAACAACTCCATAATTGCACGCAATTTTTCGTCATGTTTTTGATTATCAATAATTCTTAACATAACATTATCTAAAACTATGTTTACCGGATACCTGCTGAGTGCGTCTACGTGTTGCATACGAGTGCCAACACGATGTTCAATTTCATACGAAAACTCTTGTAACTCCATAGCCCATCTCTTTACACGATTCGGAACTTCAACTTTGCTTAACGTTTTTTGAAATGCAGCACAGTCCGTAATAATTTTAAAATTCAATCCCAATAATAAATAACGTAGTTTTCTCAAAACATATACAATCGCCAATGCTTCTAATTCATACGAATGATAATCTTTTTCCGCTGATGATGACTTCTTACTCCAGAAATATACTGGATGGAATTTTTCTGTAGAGTTTTTTCTCTGAAATAAAATAGCTCCAAATCCTTCCTTACTTCCATCAGTATGTAATTCTGTATCAGCAGCAGGATCATATAACTTTAAAACCGGCTTCGACGTTATAGCATCTTTTAAATTATTAAATGCTATATTACATTTCTCATCAAATTTAAATAAAACATCTTTTTTCAATAAATTGGTCAACGGTATAGCAATTAATGAATAACGGGGTACGAAATGGCGAAAATACCCTGTCAATCCCAGGAAACTTTGTATTTCTTTTATTTTTTCAGGCTTTTTAAATTTCAATACTGCTTTAATTTTATCGGATGATGGCATCACACTCGAATTTTCAATAATAAATCCCAGATAATCAACTTGTTTTTTCAAAAATTGGCACTTACCCCAATTAAATTCCAATCCATTTTTCGCAGCAACTTCAAAAACCATTTTTAACTTTGCTATATTTTCATCATCATCTTTCGACGCAACCAAAACATCATCCATATAAACTCGAATGATTTCTTTTCTAATCAATTCTCGAAAAACATCCTGAACAAATCTACAAAAATTATTTGGTGCTATTGATAATCCAAACGGTGTTTTCAAAAATTCATATAGTCCATTGTGAGTAACAAAAGCGGTGTACTTTCGGCTATCTGGGTGTACTGGAACGTGAAAAAAACCATTACGAAGATCCAAAGTTGTAAATACATTGCAATCCGATAAATTAATTAATTGATCAGTTATTAGAGGAATAGGAAATTTATCTTTCATCAATTTTTTATTCAATTTCCTATAGTCAATACAGACTCTATAATCACCAGTTTTTTTCGCACTACAACTACCGGACTTGCAAACTGAGAATCACTGTGTTGAATAATTCCATTTTGTAACCACTCTTCTACTTGATTATCTACCACTGCCTTTTCCAATGGAGCTAGTTTTCTTGCTTTCATCGAAATTGGTTCTTCATCACTCAACACAATTTTTGTTTGAATACGTGGTTCTAAAAATTTTTCTGGAACATAATTGTAAATCAAAGTTTCTACTTCGTTTCTATACGGCAATGGAATATCAGTGCAGACTTCCGATATTTCATTATTCAAATAATTAATATGATAAATTTCTTTACCATCTTCTATTTCTATTTCAGGTTCCTCTAACTTTATCAACTTCACTTCGTTTTTACGAATTATTAGTTCCACCTTATTTAACAAATCGTTTCCAATAATTACCTCTACTCCCATTTTACCAATTGGCATCACATAAAATTCGACTTTAAATATGTCATTATTTATTTTTACGTCATCTTCAAAATATCCTTTAGGTGACGAATGCACGTCACCCAAACCAACAAATATACGCCTAGTAGGTTTCAACTCTGGAGGATTTATTAAATTTCTATATATGTCATCTCTAATCAAACAAGCTGAACTACCTGTATCAATTAATGCTTTAATTTTAACACCACACATCTCAACAATGGCATTAGCCATATAATCATTTGAGATTCTGACAGGAGCAGGTTGAACTTTTTTTTCGAAACAATTTTTTGAAATATGTCCATGTTTTCCACACGCAAAACATTTAACCCCTTTTTCTTTACATGGACAATTTTTTGCTCCATGCCCCATAATTCCACAATTAAAACATTTTTTTTCAATAAATTTCATTGGCACAGTTGAAAATTTTTCCACTGTTTGTACCTTTCCATGATATTTACTTTTTTTTTCATAAATTTCCAGTTTTTCTTTTAACTGTTTGATGGTTCTTGCTTCATATAAAAAATCTTTTCTACCGCTATTGTCAAAAATACCATCAACTATACATTCAATCAGTGATCTGTCTTCAACTTCACCTTGCTCAGCTAGTTTTTGCATTCGCACAACATACTCGTATAAAGATTCCGTATTTTTCTTCTTCTCGTTCATCAACAATCTGTGCATTTCTAGATTGGACATTTTTCTTCCAAATTCCTCTTTTAAAAATATTTTCAACTCTGCATAATTTCTAACATCAGCCATTTCTACTGCATCCTTTGCTGGCGACAACAATAACTTTTTACAAAAGAAAAACTTTTGAATATCATTCCAGCCAACTAGTAACGCATAAGTCTCAAATTCTGAAATAAATTTATTCACTGGTATATTATTTTGTCCATTAAACTTTGGAAAAACTTCCTCTATGTCCCTCATTGAAATAGAATATTTCACTTCTTGCACAGGTGGACCATCATCATTATCTCTTGATGTTGAAGCCCTAGATTGTGATGAAATTTGCATCGCAGTTATACAACTTTTCAGCTGTTCTATTTCAACTGCTTGTGTATCAAATGCAGAAATCCGTTCTTCTAACTTTTTAAGATGCTCATCTTTTTCCAAACATTTTCTTTCATCTAGTTTAATTTTTAATACCGCCTTTTTTTCTCTGTCTTCCAGTTCTTCTACTTTTAGAATTAAATCTTGAATATTTTTTTCATCTTTTACCATCATTTTCTGATTTAACTCCTCAATTTGTTTTTTTGCTTCGTCCAGCATAACTTTTAATTCTTTTACAGTAGCCATTTTTTATTTTTTCCTAAAAAAAAAATTATTGTTCTCTCACAACGCGCTTTTTTTTTTTTCCCCCGAAATATAACGTTAAAAATTATTAAACACAAAATATCCACCAATCAGTATTCGCCGCACTGATTTTTTTTTTTTTTAAATTTCAAACCACGCAGTAACCAAAATTAACTTATCTTTTCTATCTAATCCGTATCCCGGTTGAGCCCCCAAAAGTTGTGGGTTTAATTTTCAATATTATTAAATAAAACCACTAAATTCAAATATTCAAAATAGATAAGTATTTTTTATTAAATTTAAAATAATGTTTTACACGATTTTGGTTACTGTACTTATTATTACGATCTTTTCTCCTTGACGACCAAAAAAAAAACTCTCTTGTTCTACTCCTGCATTCTTCTTATGTCAAAAAAATTCTTATAAAATAACAAATAGTACCAATAGTAAGAAAATAGTACTAAAGGATCGTAGAAAGTACGATTTATTTTCCACATATATATATAAGAATATCTTTGTATATGAAACTATCCATTATGCCACTAATTTCATGAATTCACCCGATTCCATGGCCAGAAAAACATGGCTTTATGACTTTATGACGTCTGTTGGGAATCAAGCAATTAGTTGATGAAATATTTTTTTTATTAGAATTGATATGATTTTTTGAAGGTGTTAATTTGGGGTTTACTTATTATCAGTAGTAATTGGCTTAGAAATAATGTTAGGTAAATTTGTAATTTTATTATTTTTATTATTAGTTAGATGCTTTACCCATTGTGAAAACTGCGGACCAATTTAAAACGTCCTTCAGTATGATGAAAAAGCCATGCATATTTGCTTTGTATTCGTAGCTTTACGGCCTGGTACAAATTATGTTTTTTTTAGTTTTTTTGCTCTATGTTTAATGCCGGAACAAGACATCACTTTAACGTGGAGTTCATTTTGTAAATAATTATTCAGCAAGCTTTTAGTAACATGCTTTGTGAGGCCCTCCACATGGAAAGTAGATATAATCTGGCTGTTGGAGTTTACCTTAGAGACTGTGTCAAGTAGATTATATTCACCAATTCTTGAAAACCTGGTATCCCAGTCAGCTTTGCACCACAATGTTCTAAATTAACCAATCTGTGTGTTGACTACTAGGACTATGGATCCGAAAACTGACTTATATGGTGCTGGAACATTATTCCTAAACTTCTCGGACTATGGATGCATAAACTAACTGATTTGGTGCTGGAACATTAGTTTCCGTAATATTGATTTCTGCTACCATTTTATTTTGCACGTCGTCAATTGTATCAGTATATTCAAAGTAGCGACCAAAACAAAATATCTGCAGCAAATATCATCCAGTTTCACTTTTTGATTGGATAGAATTTTATTTGTTTTCTCGATTTTTGAGTTTAAGTCTTCATGAATAGTGCTTATGCGCTCAATAATGGCTTCCGATGAGTTCTTGTTTTATACATAAGATTTAATTTTTTATTTCCATAAGGTTTGCCTGAAGATTTTCAGGTGTTAATCTACGGACTATACTAATACCTATTTTTGTAAATAGAGACGAATTTTCTGCTCTATTTTACTTAAACTGGACTATAAGGCCAACTATAAGTTTTAGTTTGAAGTCTTTAACTAGATTATGTTGTAGTACTTAGTCAAACAATATTTTACTAGGTATTATCTTTGTTTACTGTAGTAGTTCTAGAGGTTATCTACGTTTCAATCTTCTTGTATTATTGTCAGTATCTAGTAATTTCAATGCTTCAGGGTTTACATGTGTTGAGAGTCTTATCTTGTGTTTTGCAGCGATTCTTTTGATTTCGTCTTTCACCGTATCTACGTTTCAATCTTCTTGTATTATTGTCAGTATCTAGTAATTTCAATGCTTCAGGGTTTACATGTGTTGAGAGTCTTATCTTGTGTTTTGCAGCGATTCTTTTGATTTCGTCTTTCACCGTACATATTTTTAGGTTTCTATGTAGGTCATTATTTCTAACAAACCACGGGGCATTAACAATGTTGCGTAAAGTTTTGTTTTCAAAAGTTTGTATTTTCTGGATAAGGTACTTATTACCGTATCCCCATAACTGTATACCATAGAGCCAGATAGGTTTTAATACTTGGTTATAAATTAATAATTTGCTGTGGTATAATAATTTGTTGTGGATTGTAAGGTTTGTGCTACGTCGTATGAGCCAGTATTTTTTTTGTATTTAATGTTTAGTTTGATTAATTTTAATATGTGAAGTTATATGAGTCGATTTAGTCTCGTTGAGCTGAATATTATTTACTTTGGTCCAATTTTGAATAGTATTGTTAGCACTTTGGGTGAAAAAACTTCCCACATATACCATTGTACTTAACCCAATCACTGCAATTACCAATATTTGCACAGTTTATAATTACCGGTAAAGCGACCTAATACCTAATTGCAATATCCAAGTGGGTCAAAATCCCTAATTTTTTAAATTAACAAATTTGCAAAATCCAAAAAGAAATAAATTCAACTTTTAATTTGCCGTATTGGACAAAATACCTAATAAAAAAAAAATTAAATGTGAAGGATTCAAAACCCCTTTCATCAAAAACCGTTATATTTTCCTTTTGTTTAGTAGTTTTTTCTAGCGAAACAAAAATACTTCTTTTACAACTGTTACTTAATTATTATATTAGTATTTTTACAAGATCAAAATCAGATTTTTATGTTTTGTATTTGCAACAATGGAAATTTATACAGTACTTTCAAATATAGGAAAAGAAAAATTATTTATAAATGGTTTTGAACACTATTTAGATTTACATAAAGACAGTATTTATAGATTTAGTTGCTCAAAACGCAAATCTTTAAAATGTAAAGGCAGAGTAACAGCAATTTTAAACGAGTGTAAACATAACATTAAGATTAACCCATGGATTCATTGTGATGATCCTGAAACTTACAAAAAGGCTGTTTCAGAAGCTAATATGTAAATAAATAATTTATCCAAAACAACTAGAATGAAACCCTGTCAAATTATTAAAGATGTTACATGCGACACTTTACCTGAAATTCGACCATATCTTTCATCATTTAGTAAACAACGGAAAAAAATTCAATGCAATCGTAAAAATTTATATAAAGCTTGGATGAAATAAATATTCCCGTAGAACTTAAATTTTTAGAAAATGAATTATTTATTTTCTCAGAAACAGATTTCAACGAAGAAAAAATAATTTTAATGGGTACTACAGAAACTTTAAAAATTTTAGGCAGTTGTAAGTGTTGGATAATGGATGGTACATTTTATGTTGTTCCCTCCATTATGAGACAATTATTTTCAATACATGGAAATGTTATACCATTGATTTTTTGTCTAAAAATTAAAGGATCCATATAAAGAAGTTTTCTACGAACTATGTAAAATAAGCTGTGACAAAAATATTTCTCTAAACCCTAAGGTTATTATATCTGATTTTGAAATTGCAATTCCAAATACTGTAATGGAATTTTTTACGCTTTCCATTACGAAAGGCTGTATTTTACATTTAGGCCAAATAATATGGTACAAAGTACAGAAACTAGGTTTGGCTAGCAAATATTGCAGCAACGAAAATTTTGCACTTAAAGTTCGTATCAAATTCTAATCGGACTTTCATCTCGTACGGTTGTACTTTTCAGTTGTTATCTAAAATCTAAAAATAAAAAAAATAGTTGAATTTAATGCAGTTACCTTAAAATAATTGATTAAATATGGTAAATCATAAAACGGGAGTTATCTTTGATTATATGCATTAAGTAAATTTTCGCAGCTATAACCCTATAACTAAAACAAACCTTTCGCGGAACCCTTTAAGCACCATTCGGTTTCAATTTTTCTGATTCCAAATTGATTTAAAATTGATTCCAAAATTTTAATATGAGAACACAATATTCTCTCAAATTACACACATACAAATACCAACAAGCATTTTATTACAATATTTTCTCATACATGCAAACATAACAATATATCATCATAATGATCATAATATCATAATTTAATATTTTATTTTCATTGTTCGTTCGTCCTCGTCAACAGCCCACAGTGTTAATTGTGTTTTTGTGCAGTAGCAGTACAGTCGCCATTATATATATTTTCGATAATTTAAAAGTAAGTAATGTATATCTATTTATTTTATTTATGAAAATAGTATTAAATTTGTAATATCAAAACTAATCTTTTTATATTCTTTTTAATTTTAGATGCAATGAAAAAATTTTCAATAGCGAGTCTAAGTTACATTATGGAACAAAATATAAAATGGTTAAATTATGCAACGGGTAGAGTTACGAGAACTAAGGAAAAGTTGGAGGAAAATATTTAAATTTTAAAAAAAAATTATTTAAAATGTTAATAATAATTAAATATATTAAAAAATATAAATATGTTATGTAAAAAATAATATTATTAAATAAATATTTATTATCTAAAAAAATTAGTTTACTTAATTTTTGACTCCAATTTACAATATTTTCTATTCTAATTCAATCAAATTTAGTTCATTTTTAATTCAATTTTACTTCATTTTTATATCATAATTAGTTCAATTTGGTATCAATTTAAGTTCAATTTGGATTCAATTTTAGTTCATTTTTGTATCAGAATTAGTTCATTTTTAATTCAATTAGTTCATTTTTGTATCATAATTAGTTCAATTTGGTATCAATTTTAGTTCAATTTGGAATCAATTTTAGTTCATTTTTGTATCAGAATTAGTTCATTTTTGATTCCAAATGGAATCAGAAATATGTATCAAAATTGAATCCAATTTGAATCAAAAAGTTGAATCCAAAATTTGTCTAATAATGGAACATCAGTTGAATCAAAATTGATTCCAAATTGAAACTCAAAGTTGATTCGAAATTGAACTCTGCCATATATAGCTGAGTTCATTTTTGAATCAATTTGGAATCCACATGTTTAAAAGTAAATTAATTATATCAACAAAAACACAGAGTGGCCGTGTGTATTGCAGCAAACAGGCTTGCTGTTGCAAATTGAATTATATGTAGTAAATCTACTATACTGTACAATTTTATAGTATAATGCACAGTAGCGTCCACCTAAAAATATGCTGCGGTCACCAGTATTAACATTAAACAACAATAATGTTAGTACAGACAACATGGATCAATCTGATTCCATGTGTACCAACTCTATAGATGATAAAACGCTCCAAATTAAACTCGATTTAATAAATAATGTATTAAAAAGTCTAAAAGAAGAAAATTACCAACTAAAAACCTTACTAAGTGAAAGTAACAAAACAGCTTCTGAACAAAAGGTTACTACAAACGAATCAACAAACAGTTTCATAGTAGTACAAAAGAAAAGAAAAAGGGAATACCCTCTGGAAAAAACACAACAAAAACAGCAAAATTCAGACTGGTTGTCTGCCCCATCGGGTTCTCAAAAAAGATATGAGTTGCTTGCAGAAGAAATGCAATCTGATAAGATCAATGAACCTGTAAAAATACAGAAACCTCCACCAGTCTTTATTGCCGGAGTTCAAAATATTCAACCGCTTACTGAACTACTGGAAGTCATTGCACCCGAAAAACATGATATAAAACTTCTAAATGCTGAAGAGGTCAAAATTCAGGCTAAAGAACCAAACACCTACAGACTTATAGTCAACGCACTTACAGAAAAAAACAAGAATTTCACACATATAAAATGAAATGAGACAGAAGCTTCCGGGCTGTTCTAAGAGGATTACATCCATCCACAAACGCTGATTTAATTAAAAATGAAATAGAAAAATATGTTCATTTAGTCAGTAACATCTATAACATTTAAAACCGATTAACTAAGAACCCACTACCGTTATTTTACGTCGACATTGAGGTTTCACAAAAAACGTGAAACCTCAATGCACATCGTGCCAACGTTATGGCCATACCAACAAGTACTGCAACAGAAAACCAAGATGTGTGCGCTGGAGATCATAACAGTGAATGTCAAAGAAAAACTAAAGATTAAGCTGTTAAATATGTTTTATGTGAAAGATGAAGCTAAAGATGCAGCTGTAAAATGTGTTTTATCCAGCAAATTATAAAGGTTGTGATCACTTCAAAAACCTACAAAAAAACTCCCACCGCTACGTGTTAAAGATTTAGAAAAAAACCACCATAGAACAACGAAAACTACCGTCAAACAACTAATACAAATACAAATCGAACAGAAAGTCCAAATACTACTTCTGCGGGCATATTACGTAAAGGCAATCCAGTTGCTAACAACTATCGTCAACAATAAAAATAATGGCTCAACCGTGTAAAATTGCTGGAGCTCACGAATTATTACACAAAAAGGGCAGCAGCTGTATCTAGCAAGCGAAAAACGTGGATTAAAAAGTATATCTATAGGTCACCCGACTTACTGGCCCACTGATATTAAAAATATGCCGAACCTCATTGACTTCTGTATTGTGAAAGGACTTCCAACTAATAACATTTCTGCCGGATCTTGTCTAGATTTATCCTCGGATCACTCACCAATCATCGTATCGTTACATGCTAAATTTTCTCTCACAAACAATCCACATAAGCTTCATAACAAATCTACCGACTAGGATAAATATAAAATTTTAGTTCACAACAACCATCAATACCTCTTGCTGTCTCATTCACTCTTTAATAAATTATTTGCCTTAAAAACAATTAACTGTAAACAAAAATTATATAATGAATAAGATGGCCAGTAATATATTTTTACATTATTTTTCATTAAAAACTGGGGAGGTGCTTTACACAAAAAACAGCTTTGCAATAAATATGGTTTGAGAAGAATAATTATTATATATATGGTTTTGATATTAGATATTTCAATGTGCTTTTTAACACAAAATATTTTTTATTTTCGGTAAATTTTTTTCGTTATATATTTTTAGAAAGGGATAAAAAACATGTTAAGAAAGAGGAAAGAAATATAAAATATATTTTATAATATTGAACCATATATGCGTCTTTAACCTATATTGTTTCTTCTTGCATTTTTTGTTTTGTTTTGTTTTTTTTTTTTTTTTTTTTTTCACAAGAAATTTTCAAGGCCAACTTTTTCAATTTATTTTTGAAAAATTTAATTTTCATATTTTAGAATTTTAAGTTATTATGGAATCAATTAAGAGTGTTTTGTAACGGACTTTGAAGTAAAAAAAATTGACTTCAATTTGATTTGTTGAGGTCGGCACTCTATATGACTACATAGGACCCTGAAATTGTATGGGATTACTTAGGTGAAGAAGGTAAGGTGTAAGCTGTAAGGTCTCGTTTGTAGTATCAAATTAAAACCCTTATTGGGCAGAGTATGAAATGAATCTGCAAAAATCATTAATTTTGGTAATATAAAACAAATATTTCTGATATTTAATATGAAAAACTGAAAATGCCATCACTATTTATGTATGTAAATATTTAATATTATGTAAAATATTACTAACTAACTACGAGTTATCTGGTACCCCTAATTAGCAGCTTGAATGAAATATGAAATAAATATAGAAAACTATTTCGCGCTATACACAAATAAATTTTTGCAATACATACATTCAAATTCTATAACTTTATACAAATTTATATAAATTAGGGGTACCAGATAACTCGTAGTTAGTTAGTAATATTTTACATAATATTAAATATTTACATACATAAATAGTGATGGCATTTTCAGTTTTTCATATTAAATATCAGAAATATTTGTTTTATATTACCAAAATTAATGATTTTTGCAGATTCATTTCATACTCTGCCCAATAAGGGTTTTAATTTGATACTACAAACGAGACCTTACAGCTTACACCTTACCCTCTTCACCTAAGTAATCCCATACAATTTCAGGGTCCTATGTAGTCATATAGAGTGCCGACCTCAACAAATCAAATAGTCAATTTTTTTTACTTCAAAGTCCGTCACAAAACACACTTAATTGATTCCATAATAACTTAAAATTCTAAAATATGAAAATTAAATTTTTCAAAAATAAATTGAAAAAGTTGGTCTTGAAAATTTCTTGTGAAAAAAAAAAAAAAAAAAAAAAAAAAAAAAAAAATGCAAGAAGAAACAATATAGGTTAAAGACGCATATATGGTTCAATATTATAAAATATATTTTATATTTCTTTCCTCTTTCTTAACATGTTTTTTATCCCTTTCTAAAAATATATAACGAAAAAAATTTACCGAAAATAAAAAATATTTTGTGTTAAAAAGCACATTGAAATATCTAATATCAAAACCATATATATAATAATTATTCTTCTCAAACCATATTTATTGCAAAGCTGTTTTTTGTGTAAAGCACCTCCCCAGTTTTTAATGAAAAATAATGTAAAAATATATTACTGTCCATCTTAATATTAGAGCGTCTTTGCTGTAAATTAA
The DNA here is from genome assembly GCA_963920725.1 of Rhamphomyia laevipes. Lineage (NCBI taxonomy): Eukaryota > Metazoa > Arthropoda > Insecta > Diptera > Empididae > Rhamphomyia > Rhamphomyia laevipes. The sequence continues at coordinate 79,182,139 of OY987255.1, read as the reverse complement.
AAATAAATATACACATTAACGTAAAGTAAATAATAACTAATTACAATGCAATTGGAATAGCTTAACTATTGACAATTTTACATTTTCTACTGAGAATAATTATCATTGTATTTGTTAAAGATTTACATTATATACATTGTTGCATATTGTTTTAATTTTCTTTAATAAACACAGTCCATTTAAAATTCAAAGGGAACGGTGGCATTTTTATTTCTTTTGAAGCATAGATGGTTTTCGAATGAGTTAAATGCATTAAAATTAAGAAAAATTCAACAATATAAAATGGCTGTATTAAATAATCATAGAACAGTGGGATAAATACAAAAAAATAAGAAATATTTATATAAATAAATTACAGAGTGCTAAAAAAACTATATACAAAGAAAAATAGATAATATATATGACGCAAAGTCCATGTGGGTTCGATTAAATCACTGGTATTGAAACAATCTATATCTGAAATTAATGTAATTATTTGCAATAATGAAAAAATTTAAACTTAGGAATTAATAGAACAGCATTTAATGAATATTTTGTCAACAGTGTTGTTGAAATTAACAGATCTATACCTATAGTACAATATAAAAATTTAATAAGTAATGTCGACTGTGTATTTAAATTTAAAATCATCACTCTAAATGAATTAAAATGTTTATTAAATAAACTTAACAATAAAAGAGACATGAATTTTATAAATGTAGACATGATAAAAGATACGTTTGATCTAATTGGAAATAATTTATTAACTGTTATTAATAATTCAATAGAAAATGGCATATTTCCAGAAATCTCGAAGGAATCGTTAGTGGTACCAACAAAAATCGATAAATTGTGAAGATTTCCGACCAGTAAATATGATTGCATTAGAATCAAAGATACTAGAAAAAATTATATTAAACAATTGGAGCATTATCTTGAAAAAAATAGTTTAATTTATGAATATCAATCAGGGTTCAGAAAAGGACATAGTTGGATGGATGGATGGATTGAAAGAGGGGAGTCCGTGAAGGACTCAAGCACTCAGGCCAGAACTAGGCCCATTGTACCCCTCGGTGCGAAGAACCTTCATGTCACTCCCGCTGTAGCGGTTGTGAGCCATCCGCTATCTACCGAATTTACAGATTTGCTGCCATCCATGAACCCCCGCTTCGCTCAGTTCGTTCAGGAGATAGGCACCAAAACATTTATAACGTAGGTGCATGAGGCAGGGACAATGACACAGGAAGTGTTCAATAGTCTCTATCCTCACCGCACCCCCTACAGACGTGCACTTCAGAGCGACGGATTTTGTAGGCATGATCCCGCAACATAGAGTGACCTGTTAAGATCGCAGTGCCCACGTATACCGAGCTCTTGTTGAGCCGCAGGTATTTCTTGGTTACTTTCTCCTTCGGGATGCCCCAGAGACACCGCGTGGTGTGGCCGATATCACTAGCTAGCCAGATTTGTCGATGAGATTCGTCGGCCCATCGTTTTAGGTTCGCTTTAAGAGTGCAGTGCTACCCCAACTGTGGTCGTGATGACCTCCAGTTGCGATCCCTTGCTAGCTCGTCTGCTTTTTCGTTTCTCGGTATATTGCTATGTCAGGAACCCATTTCAGTGTGACCCTAACCGCGCCAGGTTGTTAAGACTGTGTTTACATTCTTGGACCAGCTTGGATTTGGTAGTATAGGATGTCACCGCTTTTAACGCAGCCTGACTATCTGAGAAGATTGTCAGGTCCCTATCTGTGGTTCCTTCTAATAGAAGGTGATTACAGATTTCTTTAATTGCCACCACCTCTGCTTGGAAGACTGTGGCGTGGTCTTCCAAGCGAATAGACCTTTCTAGATTTAATTCCTCACAGTACAGTCAGGTTTCCCATTTTGGAGCCGTCGGTATATGCTGTTAACAGGCCAGCTGTTTGAGACACTATGTCAGTGTTCCAATCAGCTCTAGAAGGGATACTGAGTTTTACGTTTGATTCCAGGAAGGTTTCTTTCTGGGAATCGCTAGGTTTCTCAACATTGGGTATGATGGATTTCACAAATCCCAGGATAGACTCATGAGGTACAGAAGAACCTGCATGAGTCCATGCCTGGTTTAAGTGAATTCTCAATGCAGCCCCCGCAGCAACTTTTTTGATGTGGATCCCAATTGGGTGAATAGCCGTAATGGTTTCCAGTGCTGCTGTTGATGCTGTTCTCATTGCGCCAGTAATACTGAGGCAACAAGAAAGTTGAACTTTTTCCAACAACTTAAGATTGGAGAGTTTCTCAATCACCTTCCACCAGACGAGAGATCCATAGGAAAGAGTAGGGCGGACGACACTGGTGTAGAGCCAGCGAATCATATCCGGTTGTAGTCCCCATTTCTTTCCCATCGCGCCCCGACACATGCCAAAAATCCTATAGGCTTTTTTAGCTCGTTCTTCTAGGTGCGATCTCCAGTTCAATTTTTTGTCTAAAATAACGCCCAGATATTTAACATTAGCTTTTAGTGCTAGCCGGGTGCCTTTTATAACGGGAAGACTCAATAGTTGAGTTTTCCTTCTCAATGAGAATAAACAGATATCGGTTTTTAGCGGGTTGATGTTCAGCCCACAGTTGTCTGCCCATTGGCTAACAATATTCAGTGCAGGTTGCATTAACCCAGAGAGTTCCGATTCAAATTTGCTTGTGACGAAAATGACCAGGTCGTCTGCGTAGCATACGACGAGGTATCCCTGCCTTGTGAGTTCGAATTGGAGGTCATTCACGACTAGTATCCAAAGCAAGGGTGACAGAATGCCGCCCTGTGGTGTACCTTTGTGAACTTTACCTGCCCGTTCTTGATCCCCAAGGTTCACATAAATTCTCATATGTGCTAACATGTGTTCAATCCACTTGGAGATTTGTGGGTTGATGTTTTGTTTATGTAGCACTTCATTAATTTTTTGCAGGAGTACATTGTTGAAAGCTCCTTCCACGTCTATAAAGGTTCCAAGCACAGATTCTTTGAAAAGAAAGGCTTTTTCAATGGTGTGAACCACTTCATGAAGAGCAGTTTCCACCGATTTACCCTTTAAATAGACGTGCTGTTTGCCAGATAAGGCTGCCGATGGGAGCTTATCTCGAATTTCTCTTTCGCAGATTCTTTCCAGAGTCTTTAAAAGAAAGGAAGTAAGGCTGATTGGTCTGAATGCCTTGGTGGATGAATAGTCATCTCGACCCGGTTTTGGTATAAAGACCACTCTAACCTCCTGCCATTTAGCCGGGGTGTATCCAAAGAGGATACACGCCCTGAAAAGGTTTATTAATCTATCAGCTATGAAATCCCATGAGTTTTGGAGGAGAGCAGGGAAGATCCCATCTTTACCTGGGGATTTAAATGGTTTGGAAGAAAAAACAGCCCATTTAGCTGCATTAAGGTTAATAAACTCTAATTCCGTATTCTCCAACCTATTGCTAGGCCGGTATGAATCTATTACAACAGAGGTGTCAAAGCATTTCGCGAAATGCTCTTCCATTAGTAATTCTAGTGACTCCCCTGCTGATTCAGCCCTGATACCTTCACTATTGATTAGGAGTTCAGGTTGAATGTGGGTTTTCGCTAGAAATTTCTTAATTCGTGACGCCTCGTTTACGCTATCTACACCGTCAGAACGATCTCAAAGATTGTCTCTTGGCTGAGTGGATGGCGTACTTATAATCTTTGAGCGCATTTTGATATGCGTTCCAATCTTCATCACGATTACAGTTCTTCGCTTTGTTGCAAAGCCTGCGTACCCGTTTACGTTTTTCTTTGAGGTCTTGTGTCAACAAAGGAGGGTCAGAGTCGGATCTGGCCCGTTTCAAGGGACAAGACTCTTCATAAGAATCCATAAACAGGTTCGTGATCACATTTACTTCTCTGTTAATATCTTCACACGAGTGCAATGTACGGGGGAAGTTAACTGAGACATTTAATTTTGATACCACTTGCTCCTGAAAGAAGCCCAGTCAGTTTTTGCCGGGTTTCTATAAGGAATGGCTGGTGGGACCGTCGCATCAATTTCAAAACGTATATATGTGATCCGATAAGGATGCTTCGTTCGAAACTCTCCAATTATGGATGTATACAGATATATCAATTGTAGTTAGTGTTATATCTATTACTTCCCTACGAGAACGCGTGATAAAGGTAGGTTCTACCCCAAGGTTCATTAATAATAGGTTAGTTGTATAAATATAATCAAGCAGTGACTTACCCCTTTCATTACAGTTTGAGCTGCCCCATACTGTATGATGAGAGTTTGCATCACAGCCTATAATCAGTTGTTTGTGGTTGCTCTGCGCTAGCTTCGCTACCTCATCCAACTCGGTGGATGGCAGAGGGGTGGGTGAGTCAAACGGTAGATAAACAGAAGCAAAGATGATCTGCTTTGGTCTCCCGTTTAATTCGCCCTCCCATGAAACCGCTATGCTATCTTTACTTGAGACCTGCGGGTGAGAAAATAGATTAATATTTTTCTTGGCTACAATACAGGCCCTGGGCCTACCTTGTTCGTTGTTGTAGAACAGATTTACTGATTTGTTGCTCCATCCAGAAACCTTGTTTACGACGGTCCAAGGTTCCTGAATTAGCGCCAAATCCACTTCGCTTTTCTCGAAAAGTTGTTGTAGGTTGGCTGTGGCCGCCCTACTACGATGGAGATTGATCTGAACAATTCTCATGAATTGTTTTGATCAACCTCCATATCCAACTCTTCCGTTGACATCTCCTCCGTTAGGGTTTGGTCATCATCTGATGCCAGGAGCGGTCCTAGTAGGAGTAAATCCTCGTCTTCGTCGCAAGACGTACCTTTAACCGATCCTGTCATCAGATCATGTCCAGCCCGTTCATCTGTTTCGCCAATCACCAATTCGGTGATCAGTAAGCCAGATGATTTTTCTAACGTTGGAGCAGCATTCGCGCTCTCCTCTTTAGAGGGTGCTGGTTTGGCTTCAGCAGCAGAATTGGAAACCGGTGGTTGTGTGGGGCAGGTTGGCGACACATTTTCCAATTTGAAAAAGATGCTTGCCATCCTGTACCACACCTCCCCCCTGGTTTCGTTAATCCTATCGAATGAGGTCTGGTCGATACCCAACACCAAGTAGATTCCTTGCGAATTCTCCTTAGTACAGTATACCGTCCAGAGCTCAGTTGGCAGGTTGTTCTGTTGCTTAATCTGGCTAAGGATGGCTGGTACAGGTTTAGGCGGACCTATCACTTCAACCGTTACCCTCCTTAGCTTTGGAATATCATCTTTGCTTACCATTTGTAAGCGGATGTCATCCCAAGGCAACTTTACTTCGCTAATCAATTTCCCCAGGAAGTCTACCGAGAACTTGTCTAGACAGACTGCCCAGAAGAAATCGCCACGAAAGCCACTCCAACGGATACGAACCGGCAGAACATCACTGGTTGACATAAAAGCAGCGTCTATAGCTGATTCTAATGCCTCCCTGATGATAGACTGTCTGTCCCGAGCGATCCTGCCCCCAGGTGCTGCAGAGTTGATGACAGCCATCTCGAAAGATGTTTTGTCAACTCCTCTGACCACCTGAGAATAGGAACTCAGGGTTCGTTTACCCGTTGGGGTGACCTTCGGTCTTGCGACAGACTTAGATCTACGATCTAAGTCTGATTTGGGAGCAGGTCCTTCCCTATAAGTTGATAGCTCAGGGACTACCTTCTTATTGGTTGGTCCTGCTTCTCCTGAATCATCCGAGCGGATTCTCTTTTTTGCTGCTTCTGTTGCAACAAGAGCCCGTGCAGGATCAGTTGTCCCCATTTTCCAACCTAATGTGGTTGACATGGCAACGCCTGACACCGCACGGGCCCCTGCCGCTGCAGGAGCAATACAAGTAGTTGCTGGTTTGGCCGGGTGGACCGATGTAGAACCTGGCAATGCACTAGCGGCTCCCGCGGTGTTTCCACCTTTGGGATTCACCCGTGCACCACCCGGTTCTCCACCTTTCACGCCCTGTACCGCGCCGCGCAACTTCTCCCTTCTCTGTTTCCGCTTCTGCCCGACAGACAGTGGTTTCCCATCACCTGGTATAACCCCCATCCGCGCAGACGGACTTCCAAGGTTGAGCCTTTCCAGCGCAGCCCTTGCCCGCTGTCGTTTGCGCACCCGACAGTTTATTTTTCTTCTTTTTAACCAGGACCGCACCTCCTGTCGTGTGGGAGGGGGTTGAAGTTGCGTTTTTATTCGTATCGGCCCTATCTACTCTTGCTACTGGCGACTTAGTTGTTACATTAGTAGCAACCAAGCCCTCGCCGGAAGTCGTAGCCTCTTCCGACATTTGTGGTAATATCCTACCACGAATTGTTCTAGGTTCGGACATTCAAATCATGAAGGTGAATTCTCTTAGTTTTCGGTCTTCGCCGTTCCAGCATGGTTGCACCTACTGGCATCACCTCAGGGTTCCTCAGACTTACTTAAGCCCCACCACCGCGACAAGGTGGAATCCGACGGGGGGAAGGACATAGTTGCGAATCTTTATTAAATTTGGTTTCAATTAATTGGAAAATGGACATGCAGAGCGGAAAAGTTATAGTTGCAGTATTCATAGACCTTAGAAGAGCATTTGAAACTGTTGACCGAACAATTTTAATAAATTAACTTAATAAATATGGATTTAAAAATAATAGGATCAGCAATGTTGTGTCCGATGGTATTGAAAAGTATTACTTGGTGTACCTCAAGGATCTATTTTCGGCGTTCTTTTATTCTTAATATATGTGAATGATATGGAGAAAGCAATTATTTATGCGAAATTACTATTATTCGCGGTTGATGCGTTATTATATAATCTGGTGATTCGGTTGAAGAATGTATACGTAAGATGAACATTGATTTAGATAATTTGAACTTTGAACTGTTGGTTAAGGATGAACAAGCTAAAACTAAATGCTGAAAAATCGAAATACATTATAATTAATAATACAGTACAACATAATGATATTAAAATTGATATAGTTGGTAAAGTCATAGATGAAAAATTAAATTTTAGAAGTCATATAGATTACATTTGTAAAAAAATAGCTAAAAAAATATATTTCTTATCAAAAATAAGATGTAAATTGTCTATGTTAAATGTGATAAAAAATTTTAATACAATATTGAAACCTCATTTTGAATATTGTTCGTCAATATTATTTTTGTGTTGTAATGAAAATATTAATAGATTACAAAAATTGCAAAATAAAGCCATGCGTATTATACTTAAATTAAATAGGTACACATCAAGAAGTTTTATGTTAAATTCATTAAAATGGTTGAGTGTTAGTCAAAGAATTAAAATGAATGTGTTAATATTAATTTTTAAAATGAAAAATCATATGTTGCCTAAGTACTTAAGTAAAAGATTAATTTATGTAAGAGAATGTCATAGTCATAACTTAAGAAATATTGCAGATTTTAGATTAAATTCAGTTAGAAATGAAAAAATAATATTTTCTATAATGGTCTATTGCATTTTAAACAAGAGGAATGTCTTAATAGATTTAAGAAAAAATTAGTGCCATATTTAAAAGAGAACTTTAACATAATTTAAAATTAATGAATTTTGAAAATTGTTTTTATAATAATAGTAAAATTTACTAAATAAATAAATAAAAAAAATTTCAGCAAGGGAAAGCCATTTAAAAATTTAACAATATTTTTACAAGAAAAAATATAAAATTCAGCACCATTATTCGTAACATTTTTTGGTCCTATCGAAACGGATATAAATTAAAATCGGATTTATTAAATTAGTTAATAAAATTGTTAACGAAATTGGTGCAGTGAAAAATTATTATACGTTGTACAACAACAACAATTACATAAGTTATCAAAAGGGTACAGTACCTATAAAGTTTCAAAAGTTATTAATCATAATTAAATTTAACGTTACAAAGGTAATAGTTATCATAATTTTCTATTAAAAGTGCAACATAAAATTAATAATCGTTGCCTTCAAATTCAAATAAAAATAGAATATTAACAGTGCAACAGATATCTAACCAAAATTAAATTATCGTTGCTGTCAATTTTAAAGTGCAACATAATATAAAAAATTAAATTCGTAGTTGCCTAAAAATAAAATTCATAATAATATTAAATTAATATAAACCATAAAGTTTAAACAAATTTCATTTTTTTTTGTCAAGCAACAAAATTTTAAATATCGCAATTTAAATTTAGTAATTTTCGAAAAAAATCAGTTTACAGTTAAGTTTTTTCGAAATTGCAAACAAAAAAATAATATATAAAAACAAAAAACTATTTCCAGGGGTCGATTTCTCTCACTAGATATCGAGTATACGATATCGAAATTTGTGGTTTTGGGATGATAGCACTCGATTGATCGAGCATTCAAACGATAATTTCATTCGATACATATTTTGATATCGATGGTCGCTTTTTTATGTATTTTTTTTGGAAAATAGTATATTATTTTAGAAATAATGTATGTAAATATAAAAAACAATTATTATTGATAATATTTTAATAAAAAATTTTAATAAATGCGGTGTACACAAACTGTTATGGTGAATATAATGTCATTTTATATACATGTTTTATTTATAGGACGAATTGCAATAAAATCAACAAAAAAAATTATGAAATGATAACCACTAGTTAAAGCGAAACTAGCTGCCAACACTGATGATGATAAATGACCTTACAGATTATCCAATTTATTTAACACATAAATAAATTCTTCTTTTGTAAATCGAAATCTCATTTTGAATCTAAAATAAATTTATTTTGTAGTCATAGGTAAATAAGAGCAAATTTAATTGTTAAATAAAAATGCAGTTTTGTTATCCAAAGCCAATGGACTGGAGTGCTGGAATCTCTTAACTGCCTTCTTCATTATCGTCAGAAATACTTCCTTCATTATCGTCAGATGATGATAATAATAATTCATTCATATTTAATCTATTTTTTTTATTTATATTTATTTTACTTTACACAATTACGGAAAACCCTTATTATCCAAAAAAAATTATCTTTCAACTTTCAAACTACCAAAATTTCACATTTTAACATTTGAAATTGTAATAAAATCTACTACGATTTTTTAAAAATTTCGATTCGATTGCAATCGACTGCTGTGATTTGATTTTTTTTTTCTCTAGAATCGTGATCGAAATTTTTACTCGATTATCGTTATACTTGATATCTAGTCAGAGAATCCGACCCCAGTGTATATAAAAATTCTTATACATATAATAGTATAAGTGAAGTAAGAAGAACAACAAAAAAAAGAATTTGCATGCTCTTCCAAACAACAACAAAAATTGCATTCTCTTTCGTCATACAAAACTCTCAAACAACAACAAATTAGTAATGTATGTATAGTGTTAGTGTATAGTAAACTACCCTGCAAAAACGAAAGTACATTTTCACATACTGAAAATGTACTTAAAAAACTCTTGAACTCATAACTGAAACTCTTAAGAGGCTCGGGATCGGGAAGATTTTCAGTTGATTTTATCAATACACTCTCATGGTACAAACAAATTTTCAGTTATTAATTTCAGTAGTTTTTTCATGAGATATTTAATACCTGTTTTGAGACATTTTATCAGTACATTTTTCATGAGTTAATATTTTTTTTCAGAACTTTTGTCAGTAGATTTTTCATGAGTTATTTAATTGATTTTTTTCATGAGTTATTTAATTGTTTTTTGCAGACCTTTTTCAGTACATTTTTCATGGTTTATTAAGAAGTGTATTTTTCATTAGTTCTTAACAACCATATTTCTCCGAAATTAAAACATTTTTTTTAATATAATATACATATATGTATATTTCGTATTTTTATTTGTTATTTTTTTTTAAAATTAATTTATAATAAAAATATGAAGACTATTATTAATACTATTAATACTATTATTATTATTAATTTATAATAATTCCTATAGCTAAAATATAAATACATATAATTATTAATTTCTAAATTATATTATTAATTATATATGCTGAAAATGATAACGTTTATTGAGAATCTTGAATGACAATATTTTGAATTACGTGTTTTTTAAACGTTTATTTTTTCAAATCTTGAATGACAACGTTTTTTTAAACGTTTATTGATAAATAGTATTTATTGATTCTCATCACTAATAGCAGCGGCACTAATAGATAATTTAATTTTTTTAACACCGTATTTACAATTTGATAAAATCGGTTGTGCGCTTACATTAAACTTTTTTTCATCTCTTTTTCAAATTCTGTTTTGGGGTGCCAGTTGCTTCTAAATGAATTATTTTTATTAATAAATTTTAAATATATATAAATAACATACTAAAAAAAATTTCGCTTTTAAAGCTGCCTTTCCAGGCAAACCGCAATAATTATACTTTATTAAAAAATCGTATGTGGCGGCAAATTTGACCATAGCGACCAAATTTTTTAATTTTCGAAAAAAAACGACTGAAAATTAAAATTGAAATAAGATAATAAATGTATAAAACATGTAAAAAGATATAAAAATTACCATTTTATTACAGAACTCTTCATTTTTTATTTTTTCCTCCAGCTGGGAAATATCTTTATAGATTTAACTGGAAACACGTTTTGTATGTATATCAGATCTGCATCAGGTTCGTCTTCAGATAATTTTTGCACCAAATTATGGGTTCTTTTCGCATATACTAAATTTTGCTTCAGCAACGAATGCCTTGCATTTTCTTCCAACTAAAAAAACAATACTCATAAATGAAATTTATTTAATTTTTTTTTAACTTACAACTTTGTCATCTTTTGATAAAATGTTTTTAATATCCGTCATTTGTTTTTTCAATTCGACGTTTTCTGCAACTACTTGCACTAATGTTTTTAAACGTCTTTCAATTTCGATAATATATTTGTTAAAATATCTAAAAGAAAATAAATAAATTAAAAACATTAAAGTTATTTATTTTTGACAAAAAACGTTACCGTTATTAACCAGTCTCCTGTTCGTTGGATAATACCATAGATAATATATACTTAATAGATCGCCAACTATCAAATATCTACAACAGCGCCACTCTTAAATTTATGTTGGATTGGGAACTAAATTCATCATAACCCTATTCTTTTTTTTTCTCTCCCATAACGCCCATAAACCTTTTTTTTTTTTTTTTAAATTATAAATAAAAATAAATAAAGAAAATAATTTATATCAAATTTTTTATTTTGTTGATTTTTCTTTTTTTACAAAAATGTTTTTGATAATATTTTAAGGCTTTTTTTGTATTGGGTCATCCGTTGCTGCCTGCATCCTCGAGGAACCGGAAATTTTCCTGTTGAGTCCATAACAATAATTATGTATTAGTAGTTTTATACAATAATTTAAAAATTTAGAGATAGTGGTGCTCCGTGTTCTTCACAACTATTTATAAATTTTATCATCAGACAAACCTTGATTTATTTCTGGAATTATAGCTTACCATTTCTTAAAAATTGTTAAATATCTTTTAGGATTTGGAAAGCGATGTTTGGTGGCACTGAAATTTTTGCAATACGAACACAACATTTAATTCCATACATTTTTATAATTGTCTTAATTGTCTTTGTTTTTTATTTTTTATACACTTTTCCTTTCTTTTATTAATTTTTTTAATTTAAATTCACAAATATATATATTATCTATCAACACTGATCAACACATATGAACACAAAAACACAAACGTTTTTAATTGTTTGTAATCATAAACCTTAACCTCAAAATTTAAAATTGATAAAATGACACTAAAAACGACACTAGCGCTGCAGAAGTTGGTTTGGAAAATAATATCAATTTTATAAACCATTTTCTTATTTCCTTCTAAGATTAACGACCGTGGATAATACCGTATTAGTATCTTCTGTGCAATCTTGAATCTGTACCTCTGAATGTGAAATTAAGCTTTGGGATTCTTGAGAAGAATTATGGTAATAATCATGATCTAATAATTTTTCCAAGGTCTGCTGGGTAGATTTTGACATTCGCCATTTTTTTTTTAAAAATACGTCATTGCGGGGATTTGTTTTGAAGCAATTGTTTATATATATTTTAGTTGGCTGTGTTTTTATTTAATATTATGTGTTTTGAGAATTGTGCGTTTAAAAATAAATAAAACATTTAGTATAATTATTAATTAATAAGTAAAGATTATTACCCATGATCGAATAATTTATAGCTCTGCTTGACAGTTCTATCGATAAAAAAGATGACGTCATCGAGGAGATATTTTTTTTTTATATATGGACGAAAAAATCGTTTTGTTTTATAAACAAATTTTGTTTTAGTATAAAAAAAAAAATCTTACAGAAAAAATAAAGAAATTGTTCAAGTTTTTTTAATTTTTCTTTTTTGGTTTTTTTCTATTCTTATACATCTATTTAACTTTCTTATTCTAAAATATAAGCTACACTTAAAAAATAATAACTTAACATTTAAAGGAATATCAATTTTATCACATTCTTTTACATGATATTTTAAATAATTACATCGGATATTAATAGTTTTTTGATTATAATACTAATTTATCCATAAATTGTTGTGATGACTTTATTAATCCTCCTTCTGATATCTCAGTTGATAGTCCTGGTAATGGAAAATTTTTATTATACATATCTGTATGCACGTGAACCAGCAGAATGCAGGCAAGTAGCAGCCGATATATCATTTAATGACCAGTGCACTTTTTTCAGGGTTTTGCATTTTTTTAATTGACCCTGTGTAAAAATATTTTGCACTGAATTTTTAAAATTATTAAGTTCAATAATTTTTTGCTTTATTTGTTCCTTTTCCTTCTGCATAATTTCCATTTTTTTGTTTAGCTCAATTATTTGGAGCTCTCTAGCACAATCAAATTGAACCCTAAAATATAAATTTATTTACTCTGTTTGAACTTGAATTGAAATTTGATTTCTTTCTTCAGTTGGAGCGTTATTTTCATAAGCAACTTCTTCTAATTTTGAACTGAAACTTTTTTTTAAAATATTAATTAATACTTTATTCAATTTAAAAAAAAAAAAAAAAAAACCTTAAATCATATTCCTCTATAGCTTCCACTACAATTTTTTTTGTGCATCTTTTTAAAATTCGGTTGTTTCGCTGTATACTTCTAGGGATTGCATTCCCGGCATCTGGAGCATTTGTGTTGGTACTGCTTTTGCATCCAAACATCTTTTTGAAATATCAATATTAAGCAGCTTGTCTTTTAGTCTCCAATCGTAAAACGTAATGAACACATTCTTCCTGTTTTTGTGTTAATATTTGGTTTGCCGCATGCTTTCACCCATATTTTACTTAAATTCACATCTTTTGGAAAGGTGAAGAATTTGATATTTTAAATATTATCTTTTTTTTCCAGCTTACGCAATATTTCACTACACAATATCTCATTTCCAATTCTTTTAATTCATTAACACAACACAATTGTTTCCCATATAAATATATTGTTTTTCACTTATAAAATAATAATTCTTTACTTATTAATTAATAATTATACTAAATATGTTTATATTTGAAATATTTTATTTATTTTTAAACGCACAATTCTCAAAACACAATATTAAATAAAAACACAGCCAACTAAAATATATATAAACAATTGCTTCAAAACAACAAATCTCCGCAATGACGTATTTTTAAAAAAAAATGACGAATGTCAAAATCTACCCAGCAGACCTTGGAAAAATTATTAGATCATGGGTAATAATAACATTTGTTATTAATTTTATAAAGTTGATGTGTTGTTATTGGTGTAGAGGTAATAAATCCCTCTGTTACTCCTTCACTATTTAAATTACTAAAACCTATTATAGGTGATGGTTCAAATGATGACATTATTTAATCTAAAATAAAAATAATTATTGATCTTTAAAATAATAATTTAATTGAAATAATAATCAATAGCAGTAGAAAGAAAAATAACAAAAATAAGAAAAAAAAAAACTAAAAATACAAATTAAATTTAAAAAGAATTGAAAAAAAATAATCAAATCACACAATAGATAAATAGCTGTAACAGTAACCAATATCGTAATTTTATTTTTACCTTTAATAGCTTAGTGATGAAATTTGGAGAAGCAATGCAAAATTGGAATAAACTAATATATGAGCAACTTAGTTTCCGAAGAATATTTGCTTTATGTTCTACAGCGTGTAATTATTTTCCGATTTCAATGAAATTTTGTACACAGGTAGAGTTCGTGATTATACATAGGTTGACTAAATTACAGGTTAGTAGGATTAGTGGGTCCATGTTAAATTTCCGATTTAATTTTTTTTCATATGTTCTACAGCATATAGTAATTGTTAACCGATTTCAAAGATATTTTATATATAGGCTAATTTTGTGATCTAGTTGGCTCTCTTGAAATTTGGAGACCTTCAGGGGGTCTCCAAATTTCCTAGAAAACAGTTTTAGTTTCCAAATTTTATATAATTAAGTGTTTTGTATAATGTAATTATTATCTGATTTGAATGAAATTTGGTACAAAGGTAGACCTTCTGATTCTAAATGTGTTGGCCATGATAGAAGTTTATACCTTCAGGGGGTCCATACTAAAATTTCATATGCTCTAGAGAGCATATGGTATTTATTATCTGATTTGAATGAAATTTGACACACATAGTAGCTTCCTTATGTACTTACTGTCTGCAAAGTTTAAAGTCAGTAATTCAGTGGGTCATGTTAAAATATCAAATTATATTTCATAAGTTCAATACTCTACATGTCTACATCATACAGTAATTGGTGCCCAATTACAATTATATTTCAAACTCATGTTGACTTTGTTACCTGCTTATTGCTCCAAAAATTTGTATCAGGTAGCTTCATTGTGTTCATGGGAAACTAATATATGAGCAACTTAGTTTCCAAAGAATATTTCATATGTTCTACACCATATAGTAATTATTATCAGTTTTCAATGAAATTTGGTACATAGGTTGGATTCGTTATTATGCATGTGTAGACTAAGGTAGAAGTTAGTAGCCTGAGGGGGTACATGGTAAAATTTCCGATTAATATTTCATATGTTCTAGAACATATGGTAAATATTATCCAATTTCAATGAAATTTTGTACATAGGTTGGATTCGTGACTACGCATGTGTAGACTAAGGTAGAAGTTACTAGTCTGAGGGGGTCCATGTTAAAATTTCCGATTAATATTTCGTATGTTCTAGATCATAGGGTAAATATTATCCAATTTCAATGAAATTTTGTACACAGGTTGGATTCGTGATTACGCATATTTATACTAATTATAGTTATTTTAATAATATTATTTATTATTAAAGAAATAAAAATATAAAATTATTAATTTTTAAATCAATAAATAATAAAGATGAGTAATTTTGAACAAAGCACTGTTTGTTACAAAGTAATGTTAATTACAAAAATTTTTTGGACATAAATGGCTGTTAAACATACTACGAGTTATCTGCTCCTCCTAGTTAGCAGCTTTTTTTATTATATAAATGATTAAACAATTTTTGTTAATTTTAAATTAATTATATTAAATAATTAATTATTTTCACTTTAAATCTATTTATTTTTAATAATAGTTCACCTTTTTTTATTGATTTTAATTTAATAAATAAATGAGGTTATTGACTAACTGTCACAAAATAACGAATAAATGAAAATATTGACCAACCGTCACAAAATTATTTATGAGCACGATTTTTTATAATATGCTCAACAAACCTCTTCCAACATACAAAAATATTGCATACAAAATTTTATAAAATACGTTCCTTTATGTATTTGTTGTATGTTGTATACCCTGTAAAAACAGTTTCAGTAGTTTCCTAATTATCCTCCCTTCCCTCACTCACACAAATTTAAGAAAAAACCATTTTACTCTATAAATTGTCAGTTTGTATGGGTAAAATTCAGTTTATGAAAACATTACTTTTTTCAGTTATGAAAATAAACAAATAATTTTCAGTATATTTAATGAAAATTTTGCGTGCGATTTTCACAATGCACTGAAATTTTTTATTACTTTTTACAGGTATGAAAATAAACAAATAATTTTCAGTACATTTAATTAAAATTTTGCGTCCGATTTTCACGATGCACTGAAAATTTTCATTACTTTTTTTCAGTTATGAAAATAAACAAATCATTTTCAGTACATTTAATTAAAATTTTGCGTGGGATTTTCACAAAGTACTGAAAATTTTCATTATTTTTTTCAGTTAGGAGTTCTACAGCAGTTCTACAGTTCTAATTATATTATTATTAAATTATTGTTTTAAACAACAATAAATGGATTTAGCACTAAATATATTTTTTACACGTTTTTATAGAACGTTGATATATATATATTTATAAATCAGAACTGGTAATGATTTTTTAATTAAACGTTTATAATTTTAAAAATATTTTTTACACGTTATTATACAACTTTGATATTACTATAATTATAAATCAAAACTTTTAATAATTTTCGAAGTTTTATAACGAGCGTCCACGCGGTATTTTCATATGTATATAATACTAAATTTTTAAATTATATCAATATGACATAACAGAAAAAACTAATGAGAATTTTCAGTACATTATGAAAATGTCATGGAAAATGACATTTAACTGATTTTTTTTTGTTTATTTCCGTAACTGAAAAAACTAATGAGAATTTTCAGTACATTATGAAAATGTCATGGAAAATTTTCAGGAATTTAACTGAAAATTATTTGTTTATTTTCATAACTGAAAAAAGTAATGAAAATTTTCAATACTTTGCGAAAATCCCACGCAAAATTTTAATTAAATGTACTGAAAATGATTTGTTTATTTTCATAACTGAAAAAAAGTAATGAAAATTTTCAGTGCATCGTGAAAATCGCACGCAAAATTTTCATTAAATGTACTGAAAATTATTGGTTTATTTGTGAAATAAACATTGTGAAAATCGCACGCAAAATTTTAATTAAATGTACTGAAAATTATTTGTTTATTTTCATAACTGAAAAATGTAATGAAAATTTTCAGTGCATTGTGAAAATCGCACGCAAAATTTTCATTAAATGTACTGAAAATTATTGGTTTATTTTCATAACTGAAAAAGTAATGAAAATTTTCAGTACATTGTGAAAATCGCACGCAAAATTTTCATTAAATGTACTGAAAATTATTGGTTTATTATCATAACTGAAAAAGTAATGAAAATTTTCAGTGCATCGTGAAAATCGCACGCAAAATTTTCATAAATGTACTGAAAATTATTGGTTTATTTGTGAAATAAACATTGTGAAAATCGCACGCAAAATTTTAATTAAATGTACTGAAAATTATTTGTTTATTTTTATAACTGAAAAAAGTAATGAAAATTTTCAGTGCATTGTGAAAATCGCACGCAAAATTTTCATTAAATGTACTGAAAATTATTGGTTTATTTTCATAACTGAAAAAGTAATGAAAATTTTCAGTACATTGTGAAAATCGCACACAAAATTTTCATTAAATGTACTGAAAATTATTGGTGTTAATATCGAGGTAAAGCAGGGCGAGAATATAAAGTTAGAAATTGAAACGGCACAAAGTTAAATTTTGAAATATACAAAAAATTGTTTTATTAATAATAATTTAATAATGCATATGGCAATTGAATTTAACTTTTATAATTTTAGTTATTATATTTGTTTTAACAATTGATATTTTTACTTTTGTTTTCGCAACGACAAATTTTTAAAGTGGACTGTATTTTTTGGCTGTACAACGAATAATGAAAAACAAATTAGAAAATTCAATTGAGCGAGACGATAAAAACCAAATATACATCAAACAATTAACGGGACTTGCAATGATGCAATTGTGTATGTAATTAATTTCGTGTAAAAGAAGAGTCCGTATAGACAAAATTATATTATTGGTTTTTGTAGTGTCGCTCTCATGATAACAATGATTGTTTTGTAGTTTGTAAATTTACAAGGTGATTAAACATGCCGCCGCCTTTGAAAGTACCCAGGTACTTTTAATTATCACATGGTAATGTTGCTATTTTGTTGATGGCTCGCTTCAGAACTCCGTTCTTCGTTCGAATGTTGACAACTCTGACGTGACCGTCATTTCCATGGATCCTTTCGACAATGCGACCAAGTAACCAAGTTTGAGGTGGCATGTTATCTTCATGAATGACTACCAGCGTTCCCACCTTTATATCTGGCGATGATAAATTCCACTTGTATCTACATTGGAGTTGGCTGACGTATTCTTCGGACCAGCGCTTCCAAAACGTCTGCTGTAGAGCACGAACTTGCTGCCAACGCTTTGGCGACGTAAAATTCGTTTGAGTGACGTCTGGTTCAGCTAACGCATTCAATGGTGAACCAATCAAAAAATGGCCGGGTGTTAAGGCTGATTCGTCATTTGGATAATAGGGCGTGAATTGAGCACCGCTTCGATCTGTGTTACAATTGTGCTCAGCTCTTCGAACGTCAATGTTTTGGTGCCAATAGTACGCACCAACAAATGTTTGGCGACTTCACCGCTGCCTCCCATAAACCACCAAAGTGTGGCGAGCGTGGCGGAATATGATGGAAATTGACACTTGTTTCGGCACAATGTTTCGCGATTTCATCTGTCGTCTCTTTTGAATAGAACATTTTGTGGAATTCGATCATCTCATTTCTTGCACCAACGAAATTTGTGGCATTGTCACAATACAGGTTTCGACAAATACCTCGACGAGCGATGAACCTCTTCAATGATGCGACAAAACTTTCAGCTGATAACGTGGACACCACCTCAAGATGAACAGCGTTCGTGACGAAACACACAAATACGGCAATGTACGCTTTTGTTGGTCCACGGCCTCAGACTCGCTGCGTGATGTACATTGGACCGCAGAAATCGACACCACAGTTCCAGAACGGACGAGCTGGTCGAACACGATTTGCAGGTAGATCACCCATTATCTGGTTCATTAACTTTGGCTTTGTCTTGAAACATCTGATGCACATGTGGACCACCTTTCGAGCAATACGTTTGATATCGACAATCCAGAATCGTTGTCGAGCAATGGAGACCAGCGACTGTGCACCTGCGTGAAAATTTAAAAAATGTAAGTAATTTATATAAGCAAAAATAAAAGGATGATTTTTGGGAAGGATTATAGGATATTTGGATGTATCTGGTAAGTATGAATTTGTTAATCGCCCTCCAACTTTCAGCAGCTGAATATTTGACGTAAGATCGATAAACGGATTGAGCGATTTGATGCAGCTATGTTTCGGCAGATGTTCATGTTCTTGTTTTTCGTGGTTCGACTTCTCAAGAATTCTTATTTCTTCGGCAAAATGCTGTTTTTGTATGAACCATACTATTCTCAATAATGATTCATCCAATTCTGACCCGGTTAATGGTCCCAACGATAATAGTTCACGGTTTTTTGCTGATTTAAGATTTTTGAAAAATCTAATACAATATGCGAAAATTCGACGGAGTTTTGGAAAATCGTTAATATATTTGTGATGTTTGACCATATCCGATTCGGTTTTATTGATGGTGCTTACGAACACGCTCCTTAATTTGCGCCGACCAGGTACATTTTCTTTTGACGTGCGATTTCTTGTCTTGGGCCAGCAATCTTCACTTTTGTAGAGAAATTCCGGACCAGTGAACCATATTGAATTTACCAGATTATCCGCAAGTGCACCTCGTGAAATTATGTCCGCTGGATTTGATTTAGAGTTCACGTGTCGCCACGATGAATTAATTGTTAATTTTTGTATTTGTTGAATATTGTGTTCGCAGCTTTAGCTTTAACAACTCGAATCAATAGCTACAAATATGTAGCTGACTACATACACATATGCATGCTGCCGACAACTTTACTTTTACCTTCTTCTGAATCTGAACGTCAAGCCGTCAATACATAATTCCAATAAGATTTTTTTACATTATTATATTAAATTCATTAAATTTAAATTTGAATATTAAATAAACTTTTTTATATTTGTTATCATATTTCTGAGTTCTTTATTTAAATCTGCGCCTGAAATTCTCGTTTTAACAGGTTATGGGCCCAGAACAATAAAATATGGAGGAAGACAAGTATAAATTGCACGTGTTTGATGGAAATAATTTCAACAATTGGAGGTTCAGGTTAGAAGCCGATCTGGAAGAAAAAGATCTTGTAAGGTACATCAATGAAGACTTAGCTACCATATTAGCTGGTACAACTAAAGCTGATGAAAAGGAATTATTCAAAAGGAAAGAGAAAAAGGTGAAATCTATGATAATTCATAGAATTGCTGATGATCAACTGGAATATATAAAAGATAAAGAATTTGCAAAAGATATATTTGATATCTTGAGAACCATTTTTGAAAGAAAAAGTATAGCGTCACAGTTGTGTCTCAGGAAGAAATTGTTAACATTAAAGTGTAATGAAGCGGACAATTTGAATCAGCATCTGCTGGAGTTTGATAAGTTAATTAGAGAATTGAGGTCAGCTGGTGCTACACTAGAAAAAACTGACATAGTGTGCCATTTATTGTTATCACTACCTAATTCTTTTGAACCGCTTGTCACTGCACTGGAAACAATGGAACAGGAAAAACTAACAATAGAATTTGTGAAAACTAGAATATTAGAAGAATCAAGAAAAAGAAATATTAGAAGTGACGATGGTGGTAGTGAACACAAAAATATTGCCATGAATACCAAAACTGCGTTCAAATTTAAATGCTATCGGTGTGGAAAAATTGGCCACAAGAAATCGGAATGCAGAGTAAAAATACAACCTCAAAACTACAGAAAACGTGATCATTCTCAATATAACGCAAATCTTTCGAATTCTAACTGTAACAAAACAAATGATTTTTCTTTTGTTGCACAGACAAAGACAAGTACAGCAATTAAAGCTGATTTAAAAAATGAATTAATGTTTTATTTAGATTCAGGCGCTACCGATCACATGATTAATAATGAAATGTTTTTTATAGAATCCAAAGAATTAACGTCACCTATAAAAATTGCTATTGCTAAAAATGGAATAAATTTAATAGCAACAAAAATTGGTAAAATTAATGGTAAAATTATTGTGAATGGTTTGGAAAAACACATTATTGTTGAGAATGTGTTATTTGTCAAAGAGCTGTCCTGTAATTTGTTTTCTGTAAGAAAATTAGAAAATAAAGGGATGAAAGTAATTTTTAATCAAGGAAAAGTTGAAATTTTCAATAAAAATGAAGTAGTATTACAAGGTAATTGTAATGGAAAATTATATGAAGTAAAAATGTACATTAATTGTGGTAATTATGCTGGAATTTCACAATCATCAACTGAGCTTGAGTTATGGCACAAGCGCCTTGGTCATCTAAACAACAAAGATATTATAAAGTTGGCAAATAATAGTATGGTTACTGGTATTAAATATATTAATACAAATATTAATCTAAATTTTTGTGAACCCTGTGTTATGGGCAAGCATAGCAGAAAACCATTTAAAAGTGTTAAATGTGCTAGATCCAACAGACCATTGGAATTAATTCATACTGATGTTATAGGTCCAATAACTCCATCTACGTATGATGACAAAAAATTTATGGTTACGTTTATGGATGATTACACACATTTTGCCATATCATATATACTTTCAAATAAAAGTGAAGTCTTGCAGAAATTTAAAGAATATGCAGCATTAGCTACAGCACAGTTTCAACAAAAAATTTCTAAATTAAGAATGGACAATGGTGGTGAGTACACTTCAAAAGAATTTAAAAATTTTTGTATTTCATCAGGTATTCGTTTAGAGTACACCATTCCGTATAGTCCACAGCAAAATGGTGTTGCTGAAAGATTTAATCGTGTAATAATGGAGAAAACTAGAACAATGTTGGCAGATTCAAAATTAAGTAAAAATTTTTGGGGAGAAGCAGCTTTATCATCAGTTTATCTTGCCAATCGAAGTCCAACTCAAGCTTTTATAAATAAAAATAGAAATTGTACTCCAGCTGAAATGTGGTTTGGTAAGAAACCAGATTTATCAAATTTAAGAGTTTTCGGGTGTATTGCTTATGCACACATTCCACAACAACAACGATTAAAACTAGATCCAAAATCACGCAAATGCATCATGGTCGGATACGCATTAAATGGGTATCGTCTTTGGGATCTGCAACGTAAAAATATTTTAATTGCGAGAGACGTAATATTTGACGAAACACAATATAAATCAAGTCAAATAAAAACAATTCAAAATACTACTGAAGATGAAGAAATGGTTGACAAAAGTGACTCTGAAAATAATAAAAACTTACCTGAAACAATTACATTAGAAGATCAAGATAGCACAGTTGATAAAAATTTTGAAGAATGCCGTGATAACGAGGATGAAGATCAAGATCTCACCATTATTGAAATTCCACAACGGCCACAAAGAACTACTAAAGTACCAAGTAAGTTTAATGAATTTGATTTAACGTGTATAGCATATGCACTAAATGCTGAGGGGTATGCGGAAAGTTTGCCGCAGAACATTAAAGAAGCCAAATGTTCAGAAAACTGGACGGAATGGAAAGCTGCTATTCAGGAGGAGCTGGAATCCCTTAAGGAAACAAAAACTTGGACATTAGTAAAATTACCTGAAGGCCGAAAGGCAATAGGCTGCAAATGGGTTTTTAAAATAAAAAGAGATGAAAATGGTATTGCTGTAAAATATAAAGCAAGATTGGTAGCAAAAGGGTTTGCACAAAATAAAAATTTTGATTATACTGAAACTTTTTCTCCTGTGGCAAAATTGACAACTCTAAGAATTTTGCTTGCCGTAGTAAACCACAAAAATTTAATTCTGCACCAAATGGATGTCAAATCAGCATTTCTAAATGGAAATCTCAATGAAGAAATATATATGAAGCAACCAGAAGGATTCGAAATAGGTAATCTTGTTTGTAAATTAAACAAATCTCTTTATGGTTTAAAGCAGGCTTCAAGAATGTGGAATGAACGATTCCATGAAGTTATAGTATCATTGGGTTTTCAACGAACAAAAGCAGATTATTGCTTGTACTTTAGAAGAGAAGATGAAAAGGTTGTGTTTTTGCTCTTGTACGTAGATGATTTGATCCTGGCTGCGAATTGTATGAAGAGTATAGAAGCTGTCAAACAACATTTGTCTAAAGAATTTAAAATGAAAGATATGTTGGAACCGAAGCAGTTCCTAGGTTTGAAAATAGATAGAGACAAAAGTAAAGGTATTTTAAAATTGAGTCAAACTATATATTTTAAAAATTTAGTTAAAAAATTTGAAATGGAAGACTGCAAAGCAATATCAACTCCTATGGAAGTTAACCTGAAATTAATGAAAAACTGTGGTGCTGAAACAGAAAAACCATACCGAGAACTGATTGGATGCCTTATGTATGGAATGCTAGCGTGCCGACCAGATTTAAGTGCATCTTTAAATTATTTTAGTCAATATCAATGTAATGCATCAGATGAACACTGGAATTACCTGAAAAGAGTACTACGATACTTAAAAACAACTGCAGATTTCGAATTGGTCTACAGTCGCGATGAAACAGCAAGTCCAATAATCGGATATGCGGATGCAGATTGGGGAAACGACATCAATGATCGAAAATCTATTTCTGGTTATATTTTTAAAGTTTTTGGGTGCACAGTATCTTGGTCTTCAAGGAAGCAAAAATCTGTTGCTCTTTCATCGACTGAGGCAGAATATGTGGCGCTGAGCAATGCAGCATGTGAAGCCCTATGGATTGCACAAGTATTAATTGAACTAGGCATTGAAAATGTAAGACCAACAACAATTTATGAAGATAACCTAGCCTGTATCAGTATAGCGGAAGAGCCGAGGGAACACAAACGTATGAAGCACATCGATGTCAGATTCAACTTCATTAGAGAAGCAATTCGTAATAAAGACATAAATGTATTGTATATTTCATCAAGAGATCAAGTAGCAGATATACTGACCAAAGGATTGCCTCGAATACAATTCCAGAGGCTGCGCAAATGTTTGGGGATGTCGAGTTGAGGAGGAGTGTTGAATATTGTGTTCGCAGCTTTAGCTTTAACAACTCGAATCAATAGCTACAAATATGTAGCTGACTACATACACATATGCATGCTGCCGACAACTTTACTTTTACCTTCTTCTGAATCTGAACGTCAAGCCGTCAATACATAATTCCAATAAGATTTTTTTACATTATTATATTAAATTCATTAAATTTAAATTTGAATATTAAATAAACTTTTTTATATTTGTTATCATATTTCTGAGTTCTTTATTTAAATCTGCGCCTGAAATTCTCGTTTTAACAGTATTGTCGAGACACGATTTGCTATGTGTCAATCGTGCAACCTTTGACTTTGCTCCAACAGCCGAACAACAACATCTCCATTGGAATCAACACATCTTGTATACAAACAACATCCATATGCTCTCAATGACGCATCAGCAAAACCGTGTAGCTCGCATTGTAATTTGGGCTTTGTCTAAATTCACGAGTTGACTACGATAAGTTTGCCACTGTACTGCCAAATCGTCTGGAACTGGCGAGTCCCATTCTAATTTTAAAATCCACGACCGCTGCATAAAGATTTTTGCCAGAACAATTACTGGGTTGACCAAACCCAGCGGATCAAACAAACGTGATAAATCGGACAAGACCGAGCGTTTTGTGATTGTTGCACAAATGTTGTCGTCCAGTGAGGCAATGAATCGGAATTCGTCTTTTTGTGGTTCCCAAATAATTCCCAAGGCTTTAATTATATCCACATCATTTATCCGAATTGGTGTTTCACGATCTTTTTCCGGGATTTCACTTAGGAATCCTGGGTCGTTCGAAAACCATTTTCTAAGTTCCAGTCGTGCTTGGCTGAGAATTTGTTCAATTTGGGAACGTATTTCTACTATTTCGGAGCGGGTATTTGCACTACTGATTAGATCGTCTACGTAAAAATCACTCTTAATTTTTTGTGCTCCCAGAGGCAAATTGTCTACGTTCTGATCAGCTAGATAATTTAAGCACCGAGTTGCCAAAAATGGTGCGGGTGAAGTTCCATACGTTACTGTTTTGAGCCTATATGCTCGTAATTCATCATTGACATGATCTCTCCACAGAACGCATTGAAAATGTCTATCGTCAAGATGAACCAAGAACTGTCTACACATCTTCGAAATGTCAGCCGTGAGGGCGAACATATATGAACGAAATCTAAGAATAATTGCGAATAAGTCATCCTGTACTGTGGGTCCTACCATAAGGGCATCGTTCAATGAAATATTTGATGCCGTCCGAGCCGACGCGTCAAAAACAACTCTCAACTTCGTTGTCGAACTAACAGGTCTGATCACACACTGATGAGGCATGATATATTGAATCGATGACATTTCATATTTCGGAACCAATTCCATGTGTCCCAAATCTCTATACTCCCGCATGAACTCGATGTATTGTGATTTTATATCTTCATGTTTTACAAGCCTTTTTTCCAAATTCATGAAACGCCGTTCGGCCATCTTGAATGAATCACCGAGGATATTTGGATCGCGACGAAATGGCAATCTTACCATTAACCTGCCATCATCCTGTTGCGATGTTGTTTTTAGAAAAAATTCTTCGCACTGCAATTGCTCATCGGTTACATGCTGGTTCACTTGTTCAACCTCTTCCATTTTCCAAAATGCTTGAAGTGTTTCATTTAAATGATCCATATTGTGATCCAATTGCGATATAATCAAGCTGTTGAGCAATCGTTGATTTTGCTGTTGAGTGTATTGACCCGATACAATCCATCCCAATACTGTGTTAATCAGTGTTGGAATTCCAACACCCAATTTGATTCGTCCTTCCAATAATATGTCAAAGAACAATTCTGCTCCGATGAGCATATCCACCTTTTGTGGTTCACTAAACTTTGGATTAGCTAAAATCAAACTATTTGGAATTGGCCAACTTTCAACTTCTAATTTGGCTTCTGGTTGAGGCGTTGTAATTGACGGGATGATCCACAAATCAATATTTGTTACAAAATTTGTTGCTGTTGATTTTATCGTTGTTGATGTTTTATGGCGAATTTTCGAATTAATATCACCGATACCGTTGATTACTTCATCAATTTTGTTTCTTTTCAACCCGAGGTTGAAAAGACGCATATTGAGTGATAAAGTTAAGTTGTGAAGCTGAATCAAACAGCACACGAATTTGTACATATCGTCCTACCTTATTCCTGATGTTAATCACTGCTGTAGCTAAAAGTACTTTATTTTTTGACGAATTCTCGTTTACAACTAGTGATGAATGCACGTCCTTTTGATTTGTGGTTGGTTCTTGATTACGAATTGATTTTGTATTTACAGCTGGTGACGATGTTACCACTTGTGTTGACGATGAATTGGTAGTGAACCGAAGCAATGATGTATGGTGGGGCTGACTGCACACCTTACATTTTGATGACCGGCACTGCTTTACCGAGTGTCCAGCTGCTAAACAATTGAAACACAGCCCCAATTTCTTTACTTCGAGATATCGGTTCATTACTGTGAGCTCTGACAACTTTTTGCATTGATGGACAGTATGACCGCTTTGTTTGCAATACGTGCACTGTGTTCTTGAAATTGTCAAACTTATGTTTCTATTTATTTTCGAATTGTTGCTTACTCGTTTTAACGATTGTTCTTGTTGATAGTTAGATTTGTGTACCATGTCCCGTTTTTCTAGGTGTTGACATCGTTGACTCAAAATTGTCGAACATTGGGACCATGTTGGTAGTTTTTGCAAATCTAATGAGTCTTCCCATCTGGACAACGATTCAATATCTAATTTTGACACGACTAAATGCAACAACAGTGCATTGACAATATCTTTGTCGTCGCCTAACGATTGCAGAGCGCGAACATGACCATCTATGCTGTCCACTAAATGTCTAAGTTGTACAGATGAATTTTTTCCGACATTGGGCAGTTCAAACAATTTACGAATATGTGACTGGATTATGATGCACTTGTTGTCATACCGATCCTTTATCATTTGCAAGGCATTGGTGTAATTTGATGCAACTACATCCAGCGAGTTGATCACCAGTTTTGCGTCACCAACTAAACAATCCTCCAAGTGTGTAAACTTGTCAATTGCAGACATTGATGTAACACTGTCAACACGTGATGTGAACTGTTGTATGAAATTTTGATACTCAGTGTACTGTCCGGAAAATTTCGGTAGTTTCAATTTACCCAGACCAAAAATTATATAATGAATAAGATGGCCAGTAATATATTTTTACATTATTTTTCATTAAAAACTGGGGAGGGTCTTTAGCCAAAAAAACAGCTTTGCAATAAATATGGTTTGAGAAGAATAATTATTATATATATGGTTTTGATATTAGATATTTCAATGTGCTTTTTAACACAAAATATTTTTTATTTTCGGTAAATTTTTTTCGTTATATATTTTTAGAAAGGGATAAAAAACATGTTGAGAAAGAGGAAAGAAATATAAAATATATTTTATAATATTGAACCATATAATATGCGTCTTTAACCTATATTGTTTCTTCTTGCATTTTTTGTTTTGCTTTGTTTTTTTTTTTGTTTTTTTTTTTTCACAAGAAATTTTCAAGGCCAACTTTTTCAATTTATTTTTATAAAATTTAATTTTCATATTTTAGAATTTTAAGTTATTACGGAATCAATTAAGAGTGTTTTGTGACGGACTTTGAAGTAAATAAAATTGACTTCAATTTGATTTGTTGAGGTCGGCACTCTATATGACTACATAGGACCCTGAAATTGTATGGGATTACTTAGTGAAGAGGGTAAGGTGTAAGGTCTCGTTTGTAGTATCAAATTAAAACCCTTATTGGGCAGAGTATGAAATGAATCTGCAAAAATCATTAATTTTGGAAATTAAAAACAAACATTTCTGAAATTTAATATGAAAAACTGAAAATGCCATCACTATTTATGCATGTAAATATTTAATATTATGCAAAATATTACTAACTAACTACGAGTTATCTGGTACCCCTAATTAGCAGCTTGAATGAAATATGAAATAAATATAGAAAACTATTTCGCGCTATACACAAATAAATTTTTGCAATACATACATTCAAATTCTATAACTTTATACAAATTTATATAAATTAGGGGTACCAGATAACTCGTAGTTAGTTAGTAATATTTACATACATAAATAGTGATGGCATTTTCAGTTTTTCATATTAAATATCAGAAATGTTTGTTTTTAATTTCCAAAATTAATGATTTTTGCAGATTCATTTCATACTCTGCCCAATAAGGGTTTTAATTTGATACTACAAACGAGACCTTACACCTTACCCTCTTCACTAAGTAATCCCATACAATTTCAAGGTCCTATGTAGTTGTAGTCATATAGAGTGCCGACCTCAACAAATCAAATTGAAGTCAATTTTATTTACTTCAAAGTCCGTCACAAAACACTCTTAATTGATTCCATAATACTTAAAATTCTAAAATATGAAAATTAAATTTTATAAAAATAAATTGAAAAAGTTGGCCTTGAAAATTTCTTGTGAAAAACAAAAACAAAAAAAAAACAAAGCAAAACAAAAAATGCAAGAAGAAACAATATAGGTTAAAGACGCATATTATATGGTTCAATATTATAAAATATATTTTATATTTCTTTCCTCTTTCTCAACATGTTTTTTATCCCTTTCTAAAAACATATAACGAAAAAAATTTACCGAAAATAAAAAATATTTTGTGTTAAAAAGCACATTGAAATATCTAATATCAAAACCATATATATAATAATTATTCTTCTTAAACCATATTTATTGCAAAGCTGTTTTTTTGGCTAAAGACCCTCCCCAGTTTTTAATGAAAAATAATGTAAAAATATATTACTGTCCATCTTAATATTAGAGCGTCTTTGCCCAGACTTGATGACACTTGTGACGGAATGTACATGGTTTGATTATGATCATCGTAGTCATTGGTAGATTGAAGTTTTCTTGTGTCTGACATGAGTGACTTGATTTTCGTTTTTACTCCAATATATAATTCTTCTAAATCACATTTTTTAGTGGCTTCAGCTGTGCTGTCGGATGATAGCGCTTCAATTTCATTTTGATCGTCCAGGATTTGTTTGAAATAAGCTTCTAATAATCCCAGTCTGCATTCTAGTTCTGGTAATGTTATTGTCAATTCATTTTTTTCTATGTGCGTTTTGATGCGAGTGATACTTCCTTGTGTAGTTGATCGTCGAACTTTCAGCTCGTCCGTCTTTGCCATGATTCTTAATAGCTGTGTACTATGGTCAACGATTGGTAAATTTGCTATTAACAACGATTGATAAGTTTGCTATAATGATAGGTGCGACAGCGATTGACGAATTTGTGATATTAATTATTTATTATAGACTTATTAAGTACGTTTTCTATTAGTTCTTTGATAATTAATAAATTATTGTTGATTATTTATTTATTAATTAAATTAATTATTTGTTTATTTATTAACTATGTGATTTATTCGGTAATATCGTTGATCATTGACAGCTGCTATTATTTGTTAATTAAATTAATTAGTAACTATTTATTTATTTATTAAATTACGAACGGTTTAGTAATATCGTTACCGATTATGAATTATCTCAACGAGAGTTAATTATTTTACGAATTATTTTTATTTATAAAATTACAACCGGTTTAGTATTATCGTTATCAATTCTGAATTGTCTCTCGTTAATTATTTACGAATTATTTTTATTTATAAAATTACAACCGGTTTAGTAATATCGTTATCAATTCTGAATTGTCTCTCGTTAATTATTTTACGAATTATTTTTATTTATAAAATTCATTATATTCGCGTTATAATAGCTTGTCCATTAATAATTTTTATTTGTTAATTAGTCTTTAATCAAATTATTCAATTCATTAATTGTTTAATAATTTGCGCCAAATCTATTTTGTTCGATGCTGCCGGTGATAATTAATAACCTTTATTTATTAATTATTTAATACTCGTTCATTTATTTAAATATAAGAATATATTTATTTACCTTATAATATTTAGCAAGGTTTATTTATTTATACAAATATAATTTATTAAAACATATTTTTTTTTAAATATATCATATTTATTTGCAATATAACATTTCGGAAGGTTTATTTATTTGATAAAAATATAATTAATGTTATTGCAGCAAAGATCAATTCTTGATGAGCGTGTTTTTCTTTTACCACAATACAATAATTGTGTTCGAGTTCCAATGAACCACCACAGTTAGCGAAAATAATTTATATACAATTGTATATCCGATACTGTCATTATATGAAATAAAAGTTGTATATATTTGAGTTTCCAACCAACTCCCTAATTTCATATACCAATATCCGATGATTACGACGAACTTTTGTGTTATCCAAATTTCAAATGAAAGATGATGAGTGTTGTTATAATAATTGTTGAACAATACGATAATTGTGTGTTGACTGTCCGATTAATTTTTGTAATTATCTAAAATATAATAATTGTTGACGAATCCGGTAATTGTGTTTTGAATTTCCAATGAATTCAAATCCAAGTTTCAATAATACGATAATTTTCCGTTGAATTTCCAATAAATTCAATTCAAGTTTCAGTAATAAGACAATTACGTTAAATTTCCAATACGATAATTGGTTAGTTGAATTTCCAATAAAATTCAATTTAATTTTCAGTGATACGACAAATTTGGTAAAATTCCAATACGATAATTGTTTATTTGAATTTCCAATAAAATTCAATTTCATTTTCAGTGATTCGACAAATTTGGTAAAATTCCAATACGATAATTGTTTATTTGAATTTCCAATAAATTCAATTTAAGTTTCAGTACTACGACAAATTTTATTAATTTCCAATACGATACAACATACGTATACAACATACAACAAATACATAAAGGAACGTATTTTATAAAATTTTGTATGCAATATTTTTGTATGTTGGAAGAGGTTTGTTGAGCATATTATAAAAAATCGTGCTCATAAATAATTTTGTGACGGTTGGTCAATATTTTCATTTATTCGTTATTTTGTGACAGTTAGTCAATAACCTCATTTATTTATTAAATTAAAATCAATAAAAAAAAGGTGAACTATTATTAAAAATAAATAGATTTAAAGTGAAAATAATTAATTATTTAATATAATTAATTTAAAATTAACAAAAATTGTTTAATCATTTATATAATAAAAAAAGCTGCTAACTAGGGGGAGCAGATAACTCGTAGTATGTTTAACAGCGATTTATGTCCAAAAAATTTTTGTAATTAACATTACCTTTGTAACAAACAGTGCTTTGTTCAAAATTGCTCATCTTTATTATTTATTGATTTAAAAATTAATAATTTTATATTTTTATTTCTTTAATAATAAATAATATTATTAAAATAACTATAATTAGTATAAATATGCGTAATCACGAATCCAACCTGTGTACAAAATTTCATTGAAATTGGATAATATTTACCCTATGATCTAGAACATACGAAATATTAATCGGAAATTTTAACATGGACTCTCGCATCTCGACTCGACCGACGAATAATTTGGTATGATGTAAGTCGCTGCGCTATTAGGCAAGAAATACCATCGTTTAATGGTAGTTATAAAGATTGGCCAGAATTTTATGATTTATATAATTCTCTAGTGCATACAAATCCAAGGTTTTCGCCTTGCGAAAAACTACAATATTTAAAAAGGTCGTTAACTGGAAATGCTACTAATATACTCAAAAATTTAACAATTACGGATGCCAATTATGTTCAAGCATATGAGGAATTGTTTAATACATTTAGCAAGAAGTATGTAATCATTGATGCATATTTACAAAGAATTATGGAACAAGCTGATGGTTTGAGAATATTATGTAGTAATGTGAATGAATCAGTTAGAACGTTAAACGTAATGAACTTACCAACACAGCATTGGGATAGATGGTTAATTTTTATATTAGCATCTAAAATGGATCACGAGTCAGTAAAATTGTGGCGTCGTGAATGTTCAAATGAACTGAAAATGAAGAAATTATATTTTCAGATTTGATTAAGTTCATCAATAACAGAATTTACGAATTGTCACCATTAAAGGACAACATGTCAGATAACTAAAAAAAATAAAAGTTATCAACCAAATAAAATGAAATTTACTCATACTTCTTCATTTGCTACATACAAATGTTTTTATTGTCAAGGTAATCATGCTATTTTTACATGTCCAAAATTTTTAGCATTGACAATTTCTAAAAGAAGAAAGTATGTAAAACATAAAAGTTTATGTTTTAACTGCTTTGA
This sequence comes from Rhamphomyia laevipes, assembly GCA_963920725.1. Lineage (NCBI taxonomy): Eukaryota > Metazoa > Arthropoda > Insecta > Diptera > Empididae > Rhamphomyia > Rhamphomyia laevipes. The sequence goes on along the minus strand of OY987255.1, from coordinate 79,149,864 downwards.
GATTAGTAAATGATTGCAATTCAAAATTTAGTTGTAAATATTACAATATTAAACATAATTCCTTATTACATAAAAATAAAGATAATAAATTTGACAATGTTGGTATGTCAAACAATCAATCAAGTTAATCACAATCAGTGTTATCAAATATAACACAATTACAAAGGAAAATTCTTACAACAATATTACCGATAGCAATTGTTCTAATTCAAAATAAATTTCATGAATATATTCAATGTCGAATATTATTATACATAGGGTCTCTGCAAAGTTTATATTTGTAGTCTATTGCAAATTTAAATAAAAAGACTTCTTGTTCGCTTTGAGTTAAAACATGAACTAAACTTTATTACTTTATAAGAATGATTTTATACAAACTGAAACTTATATTCTAACATGCAATTCTTATATCATTAATTAGAACATATTGGGAAATATTATAAATGCACAAAATGCAATAAACTATTACCCCTATGATAGAAGTCGACTGGACTCTCGCTTCGTCTCGACTTTGACAAATTGATATGATAGAAGTCGCCCAAACACTCGCCGGCGAGAGTTTTAGCGAATATTCGGTATGATGGAAGTCGCTCTCGACTCGTTTTTTGGCGACTACAGTCGCCGTTTTACTCGACCAGAAATTTTTGGGCAACTAGTACAAATTTATATCAAAAAAAGTTTGAATTTTTTTTAAAGTGATTTTTAAGTTATTTTAAAAAATTTATATTAAATTTTAAATAATTATTGAGTGAGATTTTATAGTTTTTTATAGATTTTTTTTGTTAAATATTAAATTTTAAAATATGTAAGTGTAATTATAAAAAATACATAAAAATATTTATATAATATGCAATATTTTTAAAATTTATTTTATTTTAAATATGATTGAATATGAATAATTCTATGCTGCTCATTTTTAAACTTTATTGTTTAATAACAAAATACAACAAAATTTGTTGTATTAAATTGTATTAAATACAATTAAATTTTTTTTAATTTATATTTGTTTAACACAAATTTCTTAACAATAATATATTGTAACACAGTTTTTTTTATAAAAATTATTTTACTTTAAATTTAAATTCTACACCATAAAAATAAAATTCAAAAAATTTAAATAAAAACTTCAAAATTAATGTCAAAAACAGCTGTGCTGCCAATGAAGCAAAATAATAAGCAACGAGTTGCCGTTTTTTTAACATTCGACTCGCCTAATAGCGAGGCGACTTCAATCATACCAAATTAGTCGTCGGTCGAGTCGAATGGCGAGTCGAGAGGTGACTAGCGAGGCGAGAGTCGAGTCGACTTCTATCATAGGGGTGTATATAAATCTTTAATGCATATAAAAATGCTTATCAGTCAATATTGCTAAATTAGCAATATTGGCCAACAAGCAAATGCATTTTGTTTACACAAGTGTTTATTCTTTGGTGGTGGTCTTTGTTCTTTAAAATATGTATTGCAAAATAACATATTGACATATTTAAAGTTCCTTAATTGTTTTGTGTCAAATTTAGAGTGCGTTGGACCTCACACCACCCCCCTTGGAGAAAAAGAATAAATACCTGCCGTTTTCATAACTTCTTAAATTTAAGATCTCCCATTATGTTCATTATATAATTTATACAATAAAAGCTTAATACTATAATAAAAAATGTATTATATTATTCTCTTAAATTTGTTTTATATTATTCTTTTAAATTTTACATTATATTAGAACCATACTTATTTTCAAAGGCGTTTGTTACTATACCCTTAAAATTAATTTATTAAATTTTCTTAGATTTACGTTATTTATCATATTTTAGAATTGATAAAATGCTTTAATATTTTTATAAAATTTGATAAAAAGTTTAATATATATATATTCCCTTTTTTTAAAAAAAATAAAATATAATAATAGTATAAGAAAAATAATAATAGTATATTTTGCAAAGATATAATAATGATATATAAAAAATAATATGATAATGATATATTTTGAAAAGATATAATAATGATATATAAATGATTATAATTTTTTTACTTTAAAAAAAAAAATATAATATGATAATGGTATATTTTAAAAAGATATAATAATGATATATAAATGATTATAATTTTTTATCTTTTTATTTTAAAAAATAACAGTAGTACGGTTTCACCCGATTTTTATGTACTATTGTATCCTTTCCTTTATATTTAATTCTACAATTTACTGAATCTTGTGAAACTACTTCGTATGGTCCAGTGTATACTGGATCCAGTTTTTTCCTTGCTTCGTTCTTAAGTAAAACGATGGAACCTATTTCGAAATCAAAATCTCTAGCACCTAGATTTTGATCATATCTTTGTTTTCTTTCTGTTTTCCCTTTTATTAACATTTCTTTTGCATTGTTGTGTACAACTTTCAATTTATTCTTTAATTCTTTTGCATAATCTTCATAATTTACATTGGTTCTATAGTATTTGTTAAGTTAGATGGTAATACGCAATTACGCCTGTACACCAGTTCATGCGGTGTATACCCGAATGAACCGAATAATTGTAACAGAATACAATTAATTTTCAATAATTTACAAATATCCTTAAAGACTTCATTTATAAATGCTGTGCCTTGATCTGATGCAATAGCTTTTGGTATACCATATCTCAATATAAAATGAGATACAAGACCCTTCGCGACAGTATTAGCCTCCTTATTTACTAAGGGATTCCCGAATGTCCGCTGGTCGGTAGAACATGGTAATCATTCATAATTATTTGTTTTATCTTTGGATCCGTAATTCTTTTTAATTTTTCGATGATTTCTACTATAATTCCAGTTGGTTTAAATAATTCTTTTATATATCTTTTATATTTTATTTCAGGGCGCCCGTTTAAGAGTATCATACACTCTTCCTTTGTAACAAATATTTTTTTTTATTTTCAATGGATCAATGACTAAACGTACATCTCTCAACAATATTTTGTCAAATGATGTCGATCGAGTAATAGTACTAGTGTCATGTCCAAATTTTAATAACACACAATTTTTATCCGGAATATAGGCCACTCTTTCATTTGGACCTGTTACTATATTTAAATTCATGATTAAATTCATGATTTCCTACTATTTATTTAACAAATTTAATTTTTAAACCGTCTATTGGGGGTGTAAGAAGTTTCTTTATCATTTTATATTCATCGCATTTATCCTAAACGTCAGTTTTTGTTTGTGACCGTGTCGTGACACATACTTGCATTTCTTTTAGTTCAGTATTTTTAATTTCAATTCGGCTTAAAGCATCTGCCGTACCGTTATCTTTACCTTGCGTATATACTACTGTAAAATTATATTCTTCAAGTAATAATCGAAACTTTGTTAATCTACTACTAAAAAGATATACCAATGGCCTATGATCTGTTAAGATCTTAAAATGTCGGCCAAATAAATATGGTCGATAGTGTTTTACTGACCATACAATAGCCAATAATTCTATCTCGATTGTACTGTAGTTCTTTTCTGCGGTATTTAAGGCCCTACTAGCGTATGCTATCGATCGTTCATCAAAATTTGATAAAACCGCGCGTATTGCATATCCAGAGGCGTCCGTTCTTAAAATAAAATCTTCATCGAAGTTCGGGAATTGTAGAATTTCCGGACTTGCTAACAATGATCTGAGTGTTTGGAAAGCGGTTATACAATCTCTATCAAATACGAAAGGTACGTCTTTACGTAATACTTTATTTAAAGGTAAAGTAATAGCGGCAATTTTTTTTATAAATTTCCTATAATAGTTTGCAAAAGCTACGAACCGTTTGACTTTATCAGCGTCCTTAGGTTGTGGATAATTTTTCATAAATCAGATTTGGTTGAATCAAGCAATATTCCTTTATCCGAAATGAAATGGCCTAAATACAACACTTCTTTCTTTAAAAATGAACATTTTCCTGGGTGAATTTTTAAATTTACTTCACGAAGCCGTTCAAATACCTCCATTAAATTCTGATTGTGTTCTCTGAGATTTTTACCAAAGACTATGATGTCGTCGAGATAGACAAAACATCTTGAAGAAGTTAATCCACTCATAGCAATGGACATCATACGGGAAAAAGCACTGGATGACGGTTACCCATTGGTAACCGTGTTAGCTGATAATGACCATTTTCAGTCGAAAAAGCACTAAGTGGCTTACTATTTTCATCCAACTCCATTTGGTAGTAGCTTTGGCTTAAATCTAAGCATGAAAAATACACGGCTCCACCTAACAGATCATAGATGTAGGTAATTTTAGGTAACGGAAATTTGTGGTCTTCTATGACGTCATTTAATACACGATAGTCGATTACTAGACGTAATTTTTGTAATCCTGTAATCGGATCTTTTTTCTTCGAAACGACCAATATCGGTGAATTCCAAGGCGACATAGAAGGTTCCGCTGTATTATCCTGAACCATTTTTTCGACTTGATCTTTAATTTCTTGTTTTTGGGCATGGGGTAACCGATAAGGTTTCTTATATTTGGGTGTAGTTCCCGATTTTAAATTAATTTGTGCTTTAGCAATGGTGGTAAACGTTAAGTTATCACCACCAAGATGGAAAATGTCATTGTACTTTGTACAAATATTAATTATATCTTGTTTTTCTTCCGAGTTAAAATTATCCGTTTTTATTTCGTTAAGTACCCTCTTTATTCTATTAGGCTGATTAGCTTTTGTTTCATTATACTTAAAAACAAAATATTCAGAAACTGGTACCGATATCGGCTCGTACCAGTTTAATGTAATATTTTCCGCTCTGGTATTCAAATTTTTTACCGATATTTTACCGTTCACGGCTTTTGCGACTGAAACGGCCATAAAAACACCACCACACAATTCTTGTGGGTGAAATAATCGGTCGTCTACGTATTTAGTGTCTATAAAATATGTGCTTTTACAACGCGCATGCAATGATAAAGAATTTCTTTCTTCTTCTTTTACCAAAGGTAACTTTATTATGTATTGACTTGTAAATTTTAAACTTTACAACAGATTTTTCTAAGTCAATAACTGCATCGACTTCTTCAAGGAAATTTGCACGATAATACCATCAACGGGAAAACTGTCATCTACGATATGGAATTTATACCACTTGTAAAAATTGTCAAAATTTAACTTTATTTCTGTAGCTCCTAAAGTTTCTCTAGCTCCTGATATGCCTTTTATTCTAATCGGATTTTGCTTATCTAATTCGTTATCTGCTAAAAATTTCCTTTTCATTTAACATATCGACGCTCCTGTATCTATCAATAACCTTATACACCTATTCTCTTTTCCTATTTTAATTTCTATATACATTCCCCTCGTCATATCTCCTACGTAGATACCCTGTATGTCTTTGTTTGTATTTGCACTTGTTGGTTAGCACTGCTTTCGGTGGGCTGAGAGTTTCCCTCTTTAACTGTATAAACTCTACTATTATTGTTATATGATCTATCCTGATGATTTTGTGCGGTATTATAATTATTGTTTCTATTATTATTATTATAACTACCATTATAATTATTATTAGAACTACCACTATATCCTCTCCTAAAGTTCGAATTACCCCTACCATTTGAGTTATTGTGTAACGCATTATTATTGGAATTATTTCTATTATAACCTTGATTTTGGTTATATCTATTAGAATTTTGATTTTGATAGTTTCGATTCTGATTTTAATTATTTCTATTGTTATTTTGATGTTGGTTACCTCTCGTGTTTCCCCTATAATTATTTTGATTTGTAACAAAATTATTTGGACGATTGTAATTATTACTGTATTGGTTGCTATTATTTCTAAAATTTCTATTAGCATTCTTGTTATCTACATAATATAAATTTTCCGACTTAACGTCCATACATCCATCAATTTCTAATAGATGTTTGATAGCTTCTTGGTATTTTGTGTGGCGAGCACTAACGAGTACGATTTTATATTTTTCTTGTACTCCATTTTTCAAGAAAGCTAAACCGCGTCGCTCATTAGACTCCTTTAACGCTTCTCTACTACCTTCTCCCTGAGCTGTTACATTTTTGTCACTAAATTTTCTATTTCTGTAACATATTCTCTCATAGATCTATTACCCTGTTTTGCCCTATTCAATCTTCCCTGAATAGATTCTAATGTCTCCTTCGGTACACATTTATCTATCAATATTTTTTTAAATCTACTAATGTATTTGGTTTACTAGATCCTAATTCGGTTAATGCGCGACCTTGTATTTTACATTTTAATAAAAATTGAATTAGAGTTCTCTGACTAGCTTCTGAAGCGTGTCATGATAAAATTCAATTGTATTTAAAAAATCTCGTAATTCTTCGCTACGTTTTTCGTCGCTTGATGCATTAAACACGGGTAATTTCTGCCCGGTACTAAAATCAAAAGTTGCCATTTCGTTTTGAATTGTAATATTTTGTAAATTATTAATTTCTATTTTCTCTTCGTTTTCACTTATGCTATTTAAGTTACTAAGTATTACTCTTTCTACGTTTTCTACTATTATCTCTGACTTTTCTTCTACCTTTTCTACATCCCCAGTATTACTAAACTCTTCTTTTTCGTTGTATATACTATTGTTTATCTTAACTACTGCTTCTTCTTTATATGTTTCTATTCTTTCTGCAATACTTTTGGCTTCAATATTCTCTTATGTGCTCAATTTTAATTTTCCTAACGATCTAATAATATTTTTATATTGTGTATATAAATTTTGTAAAACTTCTATTTTCTCATGTGCTCTCTCCCTCGACCTCTTTCTATTTGGTCCGTCTTTTCTTAAATTTATTACTATTTTATATACAGTTTGACATATTTCTGTTAAATTAGTGATCAACTCCCTCGCACTCATAATTTCGTAACATCCTTTATTAGTAGTTTAACTAAACTAATATATAAAAAAAATATATAATATTCCCATTTAATAATACCTTTGTATATAGAATCTAATATTAATTCCAATTCATTAATTTTCGCCACTAGCGCTACAGCCGGCAGAGTTCTTGTTAGTTTTTGGAGTCTAAATAAATTGGTTTGTACCCCTACTAATATCAATAAAACAAAATTCAAAATAAATATAATATTTCTTTTTTTGCTTGTTGTTGCTTTTGCTTTTGCTATAGAACTAAAAAAATAATAAACGATAGTAAGGGATAAAAAACATGTTGAGAAAGAGGAAAAAAATATAATATAGTTATATTCAATTAACTGAGAGTGTTTATTGAAAAAATTGAAATTATATAAAAAAAATATATATACTAAACTTAATATAATTATAGAATGTTGTGTTTTGAATATTTTGAAATTAAGAGTTGATAAATAACGATGAAAAACTACAAAGAAATAATAATACAGAATAATAATAACAAATAATAAATAATTAAAAATAATAATTGATTTGATTTTAAAAAAAATAATAATATATATATAATTAATAATAAATTACTGATTGGAGCAGTGGGAGGCGTCCAGGGTAAAACAGGTACCTTTTAAAAAAAATTGTTGTATTGATTTATTTAGCAAAGACTCAGTTCGATATTATAATGAAGTTGAAAAACGTATTTTCAAAAATTTGCAATTATTTATGGAAAATAAAAAAGTTGGTGCTGAATTATTTGATAGACTAAATACATCAACATTAAATGATCATTTAATACATTTAATGAAGGGTTTAACTGCTAAAACATTTCGTATAATAACGCCTCAACTACACTACTAAATCAATTAAATTTATTAACCGATCCAGATTCAACAATTCCCGAAAAAATATTAGCGTATAGTCGAGCAAATCGTGCTGTTGCTAGACTTTGTAACCATCAACGTTCCGTACCACAAAGTCATGAAGAAAGTATGGAAAATTTAAAAGGCGTTTTCTGAAATAAAATACGAATATTGAACATTTTTAATAATAAACACATTATTTAATCGCAATTTTATATACATACATATTACAATGATATAATTAAATTTTATATATGAAAAAATAAACACATATTAATTCGTTTCGTATAAGAAGAAAAATTTACATATTGAATATAAACGATTTTCTTTTTAAAGTTTTTTTTTTAAAAAAAAATTGAAGATACGGTTCTACTAGAAGTCAATTCAATTAGTAACTGTATTTATATTTAATATATTATGTATTTAAATAACTTTATATATATATATCGATAAAAAGAATAGTTAATTGTTTTATGAGAAAAATAATAATTATGAATAATTATGGAATTTAGAAAAATGTTAATTAATTGGTCGATTTTAAAACAAGAGTCCTAGAAAGGGTCGCATCTTGGTATAAGATTTTAGTTACATCGGATTTTTATATAGAAATGTGAACATTTCAGTTAGCGGAGTTGTACAAGAGCTGTAAATGATGCAGCCGATCTTTGCAATTCCAAATACTATGAGATGTGTCACACTATATATAATAAATGTAAAAAATACAATTTATTGGGAATAATAAAATATCGTATGGTACAAAAGTTGTATCAAGAGCTGTCGTTAAAACAGCGGATCTTGACAACAATTAGACCAGCGATATATTATTTGATTCAACAAATTTAGGTTGTATCAAGAGCTGTAATTAAAACAGCCAATCTTGTCAACCATTAAATTCAATAAATTTGTTTTTTTTTAACTAAAATATTCGAGAACTTATGTAAAATAACATTTAGATAAATTATATTTATAAACATCGACTTCCAGTAACTGATTGAATTTCGCTTAAAATAGTGTGAATTCTAGTAGTAAAGTAAAAATCAGAAAGGAAATTAAATACACAGTAAAATATAAAAAAAGTATATGTATGTTCTATGGTGAATATATATTTTTTCTTAAAGAAATAAATATTTAATATTGGTATATTTATGTATATTAATAAATTGAGATGAAATAATATTTAATTAATAATTAAAAAAAAATGGAAGGAGTTTTGTATATGGATTTTGGTTTTTAGTTGAATTTTGGATAGTTGAATTAATTGTTAAATACTAATAATAATTGTAATAGAATAATTTTAAATTGCTCGTTTTCTAAACTACCCAGATGTATTGTATCGAAATGTTTTTATTGATTTAAATTAAATGACAAAATTTAAGTAAATATGTTTTTGCAATTAAAATTTTGGTTTGAATATAAAAAATAACTTTTTAATAAATAGAACTTCTATGTTTTCAAAATTATTTAAATTTCTTAATAAAAATGTATATTTAAATTTGAAAATTTCTTGAATTTTAATTATATCAGTAACTTTTTAAATGTAACTTTTATTAAATATGTAAAATGCAAAATTAAATGAATAATATAATATGTAAATTAATGAAAACTATGATTTTGTAATAATAACTTTTTTTATATAAATTAAATTTCTATTTTTTCAAAGTTTTAATTTTAATTTTTTTCGAAATTCATAAATTCAGCGCTAATCAACTATATCCCAGTTCCTGGAAAAAGTCCAATTCTTGCAAATTGGTCTTTTTCTTCGGGGATTGGGAGATTTTGTATAAAATTAAAATTGTAACTTGCATAAGGTGCAATTACCTGACACGCGTAGATATAATAAAATATATTAATTAATATATTTTATTATAATTGCAGCGGGAACGTACTTACTTAATTAACACTTTTAATTAAACGTAAATAATGAGACCTTGATTTTTGTTAGATTAACAAAAATTAAGTTCGATGATTTTTGTAATGCAATTTTGATTTTATTAATTGATTTTAATTGAATGAGAGAGTTGATTCGCGACGTTAAAAGTAATCGGTTGATATTTTAAAGGAAGTTAATAAAAAATTAAACTGGCGTGGTGATCGGTCACCACGCCAGGATTTTTAAAGTAATAATTGTCAAATAATAAAATAATAGTAAAATAAATAATACATTTATATTAAATATATAAAAATGTGTAATGTGTTTTAATTTAAATAAGAAACATAATAATGTTATAAAATATTAATATAACATTTATAATATTGAACCATATATGCGTCTTTAACCTATATTGTTTCTTCTTGCATTTTTTTTTTTTGCAAGTAATTTTCAAAGCCAAATTTTTCAATTTATTTTTGAAAAATTTTATTTTCGTATTTTAGAATTAGGAAATTCCTAGGAAATCCCCTACAATATCAGGGTCCTATGTAGTCACATAGAGTGCCGACCTCAACAATCAAGTCGATTTTTTTTACTTCAAAGTCCGTCACAAAACACTCCTAATTGATTCCATAAAAGCTTAAAATTCTAAAATACGAAAATAAAATTTTTCAAAAATAAATTGAAAAATTTGGCTTTGAAAATTACTTGGAAAAAAAAACAAAACAAAAAATGCAAGAAGAAACAATATAGGTTAAAGACGCGTATATGGTTCAATATTATAAAATATTTGATATTTCTTTCCTCTTTCTCAACATGTTTTTTATCCCTTACTATTGTTTATTATTTTTTTAGTTCTATAGCAAAAGCAAAAGCAACAACAAGCAAAAAAAGAAATATTATATCTATTTTGAATTTTCTTTTATTGATATTAGTAGGGATACAAACCAATTTATTTAGACTCCAAAAACTAACAAGAACTCTGCCGGCTGTAGCGCTCGTGGCGAAAATTAATGAATTGGAATAACTATTAGATTCTATATACAAAGATAATACTAAAACAAGATTAACCCCTAAATTCAATTGTAAAACAAAGCAATCTTACAATTATGGAAGAGACAAAAAAAAAATCATAACAGTTTTCCAAAAAGAATTTAAAATTAAATAGTAAAAATTCTCAAAACTAATATTTTTAATGAATATAGTTCATAATATGATGAACTATAACTACAACTTTTAATAGGAATATGATTCAATAAAATGATAACATTTAATACAAATATGATGCAATAAATTTCATTAAATCAATCCACAAAATAATTAATAATGCTACATTATCCACCATATATATACTAAACAAAGTTTTTACATAATACCTATTATTATTATGTTAAAATTTTTGACCAAACCAACAGAACAATTTTTTATATTAGAATGAGCGAAAATCCTTTTGAAAGAAAAAAATATCAAATGTAAAAACTAAATTCGAAATTGATAATTTCAATTATTTGTATCGTATAATAATTTATTTTCATACACGAATTCATATATATTCATTTACCCCTATGATAGAAGTCGACTCGACTCTCGCTTCGTCTCGACTTTGACAATTTGGTTTGATAGAAGTCGCCCAAACACTCGCCGGCGAGAGTTTTAGCGAATATTCGGTATGATGGAAGTCGCTCTCGACTCGCTTTTTGGCGACTACAGTCGCCGTTTTACTCGACCAGAAATTTTTGGGCGACTAGTACAAATTTATATCAAAAAAAGTTTGAATTTTTTTTAAAGTGATTTTTAAGTAATTTTAAAAAATTTATATTGATTTTTAAATAATTATTGAGTGAGATTTTGTTAAATATTAAATTTTAAAATATGTAAGTATAATATAGAAAAATACATAAAAATATTTATATAATATGCAATATTTATATAAAAAAATATATTTTTAAAATTTGTAAATTATTTTATTTTCAATGTCAAAAATGATTGAATATGAATAATCCTATGCTGCTCATTTTTAAACTTTATTGTTTAATAGCAAAATACAACAAAATTTTAAAACTAATATTTTAAATTTTTTTTAATTTATATTTGTTTAACACAAATTTCTTAACAATAATATATTGTAACACAGATTTTTTTATAAAAATTATTTTACTTTAAATTTAAATTCTACACCATAAAAATAAAATTCAAAAAATTTAAATAAAAACTTCAAAATTAATGTCAAAAACAGCTGTGCTGCCAATGAAGCAAAATTTTTAACATTCGACTCGCCTAATAGCGAGGCGACTTCAATCATACCAAATTGATAGAAATCGACTCGACTCTCGCCTCGCTAGTCGCCTCTCGACTCGACCGACGAATAATTTGGTATGATGTAAGTCGCCTCGCTATTAGGCGAGTCGAATGTTAAAAAAAACGGCAACTCGTTGCCTATTATTTTGCTTTAATGGCAGCACAGCTGTTTTTGACATTAATTTTGAAGTTTTTATTTAAATTTTTGGAATTTTATTTTTATGGTGTAGAATTGTAGAATTTAAATTTAAAATAAAATAATTAAAATAATTTTTAACTGTTTTACAATATATTATTGTTAAGAAATTTGTGTTAAAAAAATTTAAATTAAAAATTTTTTAATAAATAGTTTTCAAATTTTGTTGTATTTTTTAATAAATAGTTTTCAAATTTTGTTGTATTTTGTTAAACAATAAAGTTTAAAAATGAACAGCATAAAATTATTCATATTCAGTGTATTTGACGTTGAAAATAAAATAATTTGAAAATTTTAAAAATATATTTTTTTATATAAATATGGCATATTATATAAATATTTTTATGTAATTTTATATAATTGCACTTACATATTTTAAAATTTAATATTTAACAAAAAAATGTCTATAAAAAACTATAAAATCTCTCTAATAATTTAAAATTCAATATAATTTTTTATAATAACTTAAAAATCATTTTTAAAAAAAATAAAAATTTTTTTTAAATATATTTGTACCAGTCGCCAAAAACTTTCTGGTCGAGTAAAACGGCGACTGTAGTCGCCAAAAAGCGAGTCGAGAGCGACTTACATCATACCGAATATTCGCTAAAACTCTCGCCGGCGATTGTTTGGGCGAATTCTATCATACCAAATTGTCAAAGTCGAGACGAGGCGAGAGTGGAGTCGATTCCTATCATAGGGGTAATTATTTTATATATTTGTTACATATTTTTTTTTTCGTTTTATAATTCAAATATTTTTCAACTTTTATGAAAATACAATAACATAATATACAAATTTTATAATTTAAATTTTTTCCAATTTTTATGATAATAATATAATGTCATATTATTACTTTATGATAATGTATTTGAATAAAACATATATAAATATAATATATTTAAATAAATATAAACTTTTTCAACTTATCTTTTTTTTTCTTTAAACTGAGTAGCTGATTGTTGATAATTTTGTTGGTCTCTCTAGATGTTTTGACTACGTCGCCAATGAATTTACGTTTTAAGTGGTTTATTCCTAACCACGGTAATAAAATCACTACTGCTGTTATAAACATTATTAATAATACCAGCGCTATATAATGATCTCATGTTCCTTGTGGGGTGAATGATGCTATGTGTGGTCCAGTATTGACCGTTGTCTGCTCTTTGGATTGTCCTTTTCCCATATTATGGTTTTCACAAAAATATTATTTTTCACTTATAATCTGCTTTTTTATTTTTTTAAATATATATATGTATTTTAAATGTTATAATACATATATTCTTTATCACAATAATAATGTTTTTTTTTTTTTTAAAGTTTAATAATTAAAATTTTTTTCTTTAAAGTTTAATACCGTCATAAATTTTATTGTATTTTTATAACTTATATAAACTATTTCTTTAGAAAACACTGGCAGGATCGCCATGCAAAGTTTATATTTGTAGTCTATTGCAAATTTAAATAAAAAGACTTATTGTTCGCTTTGAGTTAAAACTTGAACTAAACTTTATTACTTTATAAGAATGATTTTATACAAACTGAAACTTATATCTAACATGCAATTCTTATACCATTAATTAGAACATATTGGGAAATATTATAAATGCACAAAATGCAATAAACTTTATAAACCTTTAATGCATATAAAAATGCTTATCAGTCAATATTGCTAAATTAGCAATATTGGCCAACAACCAAATGCATTTTGTTTACACAAGTGTTTATTCTTTGGTGGTGGTCTTTGTTCTTTAAATGTATTGCAAAATAACATATTGACATATTTAAAGTTCTTTATTTGTTTTGTGTCAAATTTAGAGTGCGTTGCACCTCACATCTCAAGTCAATTTAATATCAGAAAGTTGCGTTCAAAAATTACAATTAAAAAGAACACACGCAAGTGTTATTAAATGGTGTTGGATCAACAAAGGCTGATCATACCAAAGGAAAAGTTCAACTTAAAATAAAATCAAGAATTTACAGTTTGCAATAATCAGGTGAAGCTTCGATCATAAATAAAGTTACATCAAATTTACCACCTTCCAAATTGAACAACATTTGAAATGGCATTTTTGATAAATTAGAATTAGCTGATCCATATTATTATAAACCAGAAAAAATTGATATGATTGTTGGATGTAATATTTTCTTTGAAATATTAGAAACTGGAAAAATGTATAATGGTCCTGAGTTACCAATGGCTCAGCAGACTAAATTTGGTTGGATAATTTCTAGTAAAGGATCAATACAAAATTCAAATGAAACAGTCAGTTTACATACATGTCTAGATATAGATGAAAGATTAAAAAGTTTTTGGGAAATCGAAAATTTTTCTTTAATAAACTTACCAACTGAAGAAGAATTGAAAGCTGAACAGCATTTTGTAAATATTTATTCAAGAAATGATGATGGTAGTTATGTAGTTCGTTTGCCATTTCATACAAATTGAAATACTTTAGGAGTATCAAGAAACTCTGTAGTTCAAACATTACAATCAATGGAAAAGACTTGAAAAGGATACAAATCTTAAATTGGAATATACAAATTTTATTAACGAATATTTGTATTTAAATCATATGGTTGAAATAACAAGTGATAATAAAAAAAACACTCTCACAATAAATGCTTTTACATGCCGCATCATGCAGTATTTAAAGAAAGCACAACAACTAGACTTCGTGTTGTATTCGATGCTTCTCGTAAAACTTCTACTGGTGTTTCTTTAAACAGTTTATTGTTAGTCCTACAATTCAAAATGATATTTGATCTCTATTAGTAAATTTTAGGACATACAAAATTGCATACACTGCTGACATCGCCAAAATGTATCGGCAAATTTTAGTAAATAGAAAAGATACGCCATATCAAAGAATTGTTTGGAGAAATTCAGTCAACGAAGATATCAAAGAATATGAACTGTTAACTGTTTGTTACATATGGTACTGCAAGTGCACCATTCTTAGCTGCAAGAACATTAAACCAATAAGCAGTGGATGAACAAATTAATTATAAAATTGGTGCCAAAAATTTAATTCTATGTTGATGACTTTGTAGGTGGAAGTCATTCAATTGAAGAGACAATTAAAACAAAAAATGAATTGATGAATTTGTTAGCACTTGGTAAATTTGATCTTCGTAAATGGGCATCAAATTCTGAAGAATGCTTATCAACAATTAATAATGAGCATAAGAAATTGTCTCAACATTAACATTACAAGATGATAAAACAATTAAAGCATTAGGTTTAAAATGGCAACCATCAAATGATTGTTTTATTTTATCAATAAATCTGGATCAAATTAGTGCATTTTCAAAATGTACAATTTTGTCAGAAATATCAAAAATTTATGATCCATTGGGATTTTTATCGCCATATACAATTGTTGCTAAAATATTGATGCATAAATTTGGAGTTGTGGTTTAGGATGGGATGATTCATTACCAACTGATTTAGAAGAAAAATACATAAAGTTTCGAAAATCATTATGATTACTATCGACGTTAAAAATACCTAGATGGTTAAATGTTTTAGCATTATCAAGAATACAAAATTGTGGGTTTTGTGATTTATCTGAGTCAGCATATGCTGCTGTGATATATTTAAGAATAATCAACAATGGAAATAAATCAGTTAATTTATTGGTAGCAAAAACTAGAGTTGCACCAATTCAACAAGTTTCAATTCCAAGGTATGCAGCACATTTATTATCAAAACTAATGAAAAAGGTCATAATATATTTTTATTTTTGAATTTTTTCTTCAGACTTTTATTTTAATATTCTATAAAACCAACACTATTTATATAGTTTTTTAAAATGTTCCTTGTCGCAAAAGCTTCTGCAGAAGCATTATGTGCCCTTCTAGTTCAAATAGATCCCATGGCGAAAGAACAACACGGAGCTAACATCTATTTGAACTAGAAGGGCACATAATGCTTCTGCAGAAGCTTTTGCGACAAGGAACATTTAAAAAAACTATATACATAAATAGTGTTGGTTTTATAGAATATTAAATTAAAAGTCTGAAGAAAAAATTCAAAAATAAAAATATATTATGACCTTTTTCATTAGTTTTGATAATAAATGTGCTGCACACCTTGGAATTGAAACTTGTTGAATTGGCGCAACTCTAGTTTTTGCTACCAATAAATTAACTGATATATTTCCATTGTTGATTATTCTTAAATATATCACAGCAGCATATGCTGACTCAGCGTGGTTCCATCATACCAATCAGTTAATGATTCATGATAATAATTACAGTTGTGTACCATTAAAAAATTGTGCAAGACAACTGTAGCCATAACAACTTTTTCAACATTTCCATGGTGACAGTTTATTGTGGTTGTTAAAATTCTTCACCTGTTCAAACATTAGAAAATAGTTTAAATTAATAAATTTATATAAAAATTAAAAAATTACCTAGAGCTCAATATCCCAAAAGTATTTTCTATCATCCGCCTAGCTCGAGACAATCTTTTGTTGAAATATTCTATATCAGAAGATATGTTTCTGCCAGGAAATTGACGTATTAAATTTTGTCTAACCGGGAAAGCTGCATCACCAACGAAATATAGTGGAAATTATTTTTGCGAATTTGGTAGAAGTAGTGTATTTGTGGGATAGCCGGTAGTATGGCTAACCTACACTTATGTAAAATCTGGACTCCAGATATTTAATAAAAATCAATGTATTTATTTTAATTTATTATAACTTATTTTATTTATTCTATTTAATATATTTATTATTTTAATTATGATTAATATACATATTTATAATTAATATTTATTTATTAAATTGTATTTAAAGTTTTTAAATTATTTTTTCTTTACACCACACTGTAATTAATTTATTTTAGAGAAATCTCTTTTACAATTGATTACAAAATTAATTTTTAATCTACGCTCATGCCCAATTGAATATTTCAATTGTGCATTGAGTAATTTACTATCCAATCAAATCATTTTATCATCGATCTTTCGATTTTATAATAATGATAATATGATCGTACGATATCGAACAATGTTAAAATATTTATTTGAAATTTCTCTATAAAATTAAGTTTTAATTACAGGGTGTTGCTACATATTTGGTGGTGGTAATAAATTCTATATAATTTTTCTACCAAAATTACTTTTAGCAAATACACCTCCATCGCTTGGACTGTCAAAGGCACCGATGTCAACCGCTGTGAAACAGTAACTAGCGTCACACATTCCCAGCAGTATAATACTGTGGTGACCTTTATAATTAAAATATGATGATCCGCCATTTGGTGGACAAACAATATCAATGTGTTTGCCACCAATGGCTCCGCAACAATTCGGCATATCCCATTTTGAAAAATAATCAGTTGCTATGGTTCTCCATTCATTATCATTTAGCTCACTCAAATATATTGAATGCAGCTCTTCCCAAATTATTACACATGTTTCTTGTACTATTTTTCTGGCCGGACTTTGACCAACTTTAAAATTCCATGCCAGAATACTGATAGAACATCCATGAGCAAGATATCTACAGTAAATTTGTCAAATTCAAATAGTTTACAATTTAATTATTTTATGCAACTTACAGTAACGTACTGGCTAATCTGCATTTCGCAGAAATTGGTGTCCTAATATATGTTTTTGTTAGCTTTTTTTCCAGAAAACGTAACAATAAATCAAAAACAGGAGCATTCATCCTTGTCATTTTAAAAAACAATTCTGGATCTATTAAGTACGCTTTTACAAACGTACTTATAAAGAATCCATCAATGTTTCTCGTTAAATTTAATTATCGAATCCACCATCTCCTAGTTTCATACAGATTGCTCCATTTTTTGTATGCTTCATATACCAAATAAACTGTTTGAATATTTGAAGAATTCGTTACGGATTCATCACTAAAATTATCAATTATTAATTATTAATTAAAGTGAATCATTTTATTAAAAAATTCTTTCTAATCACCTGAAATGAAATCACTTCAACAAAATGTATAAATTTATAAGCAAATATGTATTTAATGTTATAAATTTTTCACCAAAAAAAATGTATAAATTTATAACCAAGTATTTAATGTTTATTAATCAACTGTATAAATTTTTCACCAAACAAAATGTATAATTAAATGTTTAAATCAAATTCAAAAATTTTCACCAAACTTTTAAAGAGCCATGTACAAATGAAAAAAATTCTCAACAACATTTTGCCTCCAAAACTATTTTGACAATTTACAATTTATTTTGCGCCAGCATTGTGCTTGCATCTGGCAGTAACCGCTAGAGAAAAACAAAGCTATAGGTTATAGGTACAGCTACAGCCACCGCCAGCATTTTGCGTGGCTCTTAAATCTACAAAGAAGCCTTATTGATATCGAAGAATGGCTTAAGCTGTGGAGAATGAAAGTTATCACTGGAAAACAAAGTAAGAATGTACAAGTGCATTATGAAACCAATATGGACATACGGCATTGAATTGTGGGGTACAGTGAGCAAGTCGAATTTAAGCCATTCTTCGATATCAATAAGGCTTCTTTGTAGATTTAAGAGCCACGCACAATGCTGGCGGTGGCTGTAGCTGTAACTATAGCTTTGTTTTTCTCTAGCGGTTACTGCCAGATGCAAGCACAATGCTGGCGCAAAATAAATTGTAAATTGTCAAAATAGTTTTGGAGTCAAAATGTTGTTGAGAATTTTTTTCATTTGTGCATGGCTCTTTAAAAGTTTGGTGAAATTTTTTGAATTTGATTTAAACATTTAATTATACATTTTGTTTGGTGAAAAATTTATACAGTTGATTAATAAACATTAAATACTTGGTTATAAATTTATACATTTTGTTTGGTGAAAAATTTATAACATTAAATACATATTTGCTTATAAATTTATACATTTTGTTGAAGTGATTTCATTTCAGGTGATTAGAAAGAATTTTTTAATAAAATGATTCACTTTAATTAATAATTGATAATTTTAGTGATGAATCCGTCACGAATTCTTCAAATAGTTCAAACAGTTTATTTGGTATATGAAGCATACAAAAAATGGAGCAATCTGTATCAAACTAGGAGATGGTGGAATTTCTGCGAAATGCAGATTAGCCAGTACGTTACTGT